>VWZF01007018.1:219228-262544 GCA_013396755.1 Sclerurus mexicanus | reverse complement strand
GAGGTGGTGGTGGTGATGGCGGTGATGGTGGTGGTGGTGGTGATGGTGGTGGTGGTGGTGATGGTGGTGATGATGGCGGTGGTGGTGGTGATGGTGGTAGTGATGCTGGTGGCGGTGGTGGCAGCAGCGGCTCCCAGGTCCAGGCTTCCCGAACAGCCCTGCTCCTTCTCCATCCGCAAGTTGCTCCTGTTGCCTCTCCTTCAGTGGCAGAGGGATTATCAATTAAATCATATCAACAAAGAGATGTGCAGGCTAGCTGAGGCAAATGGAGGGAGCTCTGAACAACCTGGTCTGCTGGAAGGTGTCCCTGGCCATGGCAGGCTTTAAACTGAAAGAGGACAGGTTTAGGTTAAATATGAGGAAGAAATTCCTTACTGTGAGGGTGGTGAGGCACTGGAACAGGTTACCCAGAGAGGCTGTGGGTGCCCCATCCCCAGGAGTGTCCAAGGCCAGGCTGGATGCAGAGCTGAGCAGCTTGGTTAGGGAAAAGTGTCCCTGCCCATGGCAGGGCAAGTTAGAAGGAGATGATCTTTAAAGTATCTTCCAACCCAAACCATTCTGTGATTCTGTGCTTCTAAATCTCTGTAGAGTTTTCTTCATTTTTGCATTACTTCTGTGTACTGAAATCCCATTTTCTTTTCCAGCTGTGGACGTGAGTCTTGCATGCTAGGGAGGTGAGTCTGGCGGGGCTGTAATTCTGTAGCTCAGGAGCAGTTTTAGCTGGCATTCAGGTGCCCAAGTCAGCCAGAGGAGAATTGGTACCTCCACCCGCCCTTTCCACCTTGGGGCATCCCTTGCACAGAGGATGTTCCTGCTCTAACATCAAGCACATACCTGCAGTGCAATTCTTCATCAACTACTCTCTTCATTAGCACTCTCATGACACTCAAGAATCTCCTTTTTCCACATATTCTTCTCTTTTATAGAATCTGATTCTTCATTTTAAAAATGGTTCTTCAATTGTTTTTGTCTCTCTCTAATCATGTTCTGTGCTGCCTCTTTAAAAGCATCCACCTTAAAGGACAGACAAGGATGAACCAGACAAAAGAAAACCATTTCTTAGTCAACAGCGATGTGGCTGATAAAACCCAGCCCAGCTACCCTTGTGTCCTGGGTATTTTTACTGTTTCTGTTCTTTCTTCCACCCTTATGGTTATTAATATGGATAGAAGAGTCTATGAGGTCATTTCCTGAACTTCTTTTGTGTAGCTTTTTACCATATGTGTAGCAGAGAAGAAGGATATGAACATGTAACCACCAGACTACCATGACATTCCTCACAAAACTCATTCCTTCCTAACCCATGCTAAGGCTAAAGAATGTTGCCTTAAACAGGAAATCATATTCTGACAATGGGCAATCCCAAGCAGTGTCCAATTACTACTACTGCAGTGAAAACCTCAGAACTCTAACAGATACCACCCTAGAAGAGCATGCAATCACCAGGCAGAGTGGTTTTTTAGCAGATGTTTCTCCTCATACTAAAGGTACCCACAGCTTGTGCTAGCTTATTACATTGGTGCATGGCAGAATTTCCCAGAAACTCTGGAGAGTTCTTGGTTTATCAAAGGATCTATCTAGGTTCTTAAGGGCATAATTTTCCCATCTGCCTCATTCTACTTTTTGTGCTTTGATTCATGCATATCTAAGGATAACCCAGAGCATGTTTTTCTATTACTCTTTAATACAGTTGGATAAAAAATGTATGCCAGAAAAACCCATCAAAGTCTGAGATCAGAAGAGTTCATCCCTTACATTTATTTTTCCAAGAAGGATATCTCCTAAATTACAGACCATAAGAGAGTCTGCTGCTGCTGCAGTTCAGCAGCAATGCATGTGGGGTAGATGTTACCCTGAAGTTTCTTCTCTCCTGAGAGTCCTTCTACAAACAACTCATGCTCTATCACAATAACCCCTGTGTCTCCTCTACTTGCCTGCTTTTTCTATCAGATGATTTACTTGCAAAAACAGACTCTCTAAAGATGCCTGGATTATTTCAGAGGTGTCTTAGATAAACACAAATGTAGGCAATAACTGGAACCCAGCATCTATTGGATGTTCCCCTAATAGCCAACAGGAAATTCTGTAGCGAAAAATACAGTGCCATTTTATTTGCGTGGTAGAGAATAAAGACTGGATAGACTGATCTGATATATTCACTTGTCACTGACTATATGACTGATTTCTGCACTCTAATCTCCTGTCATTTCTACTTCTATACAGCAAACAAGATGTGGCCCCATTCACCACAATGCTGTGAGTCCTGTCCTTCAGCCAGTTCTTTGCCCAGCACATAGTGAACCGGATCATCCCGCAGTTGGACAACTTGTCCAGAAGGACGCTATGAGGGACAATATCAAAAGCCTTACTAAAATCCAGAAAAACTGGATCTACCACCTTCCCTTCATCCACTAGATTTTAACACAAAATCATAAATAGGGTTTTCCCTTGTGAACCCATGTGCTCACACTCCAGGTAATTTAATCCATCGGTCCTCAGATTGTGGGGGAAAATGCCATCCAAAACCTCCCTACTAGAGTTAGCAGATGGGTTTTTATTTTGGTTTCTTTGCTTTTTGCATCTACAGTCTAGAAATCATACTCATAACCATCCTCAAACCCAGCATCAGCAGAGCAATAGGACTGTGTGGTTTTTTCCCCCACCATTCCTGTTATGGGAGGAGGCCACCAGGGCAGACTGACAGAGCAGTAATGCTTTAAGTTACTACAGCAGAAGCCATCANGCAGAGAAGAAGGATATGAACATGTAACCACCAGACTACCATGACATTCCTCACAAAACTCATTCCTTCCTAACCCATGCTAAGGCTAAAGAATGTTGCCTTAAACAGGAAATCATATTCTGACAATGGGCAATCCCAAGCAGTGTCCAATTACTACTTCTGCAGTGAAAACCTCAGAACTCTAACAGATACCACCCTAGAAGAGCATGCAATCACCAGGCAGAGTGGTTTTTTAGCAGATGTTTCTCCTCATACTAAAGGTACCCACAGCTTGTGCTAGCTTATTACATTGGTGCATGGCAGAATTTCCCAGAAACTCTGGAGAGTTCTTGGTTTATCAAAGGATCTATCTAGGTTCTTAAGGGCATAATTTTCTCATCTGCCTCATTCTACTTTTTTGTGCTTTGATTCATGCATATCTAAGGATAACCCAGAGCATGTTTTTCTATTACTCTTTAATACAGTTGGATAAAAAATGTATGCCAGAAAAACCCATCAAAGTCTGAGATCAGAAGAGTTCATCCCTTACATTTATTTTTCCAAGAAGGATATCTCCTAAATTACAGACCATAAGAGAGTCTGCTGCTGCTGCAGTTCAGCAGCAATGCATGTGGGGTAGATGTTACCCTGAAGTTTCTTCTCTCCTGAGAGTCCTTCTACAAACAACTCATGCTCTATCACAATAACCCCTGTGTCTCCTCTACTTGCCTGCTTTTTCTATCAGATGATTTACTTGCAAAAACAGACTCTCTAAAGATGCCTGGATTATTTCAGAGGTGTCTTAGATAAACACAAATGTAGGCAATAACTGGAACCCAGCATCTATTGGATGTTCCCCTAATAGCCAACAGGAAATTCTGTAGCGAAAAATACAGTGCCATTTTATTTGCGTGGTAGAGAATAAAGACTGGATAGACTGATCTGATATATTCACTTGTCACTGACTATATGACTGATTTCTGCACTCTAATCTCCTGTCATTTCTACTTCTATACAGCAAACAAGATGTGGCCCCATTCACCACAATGCTGTGAGTCCTGTCCTTCAGCCAGTTCTTTGCCCAGCACATAGTGAACCGGATCATCCCGCAGTTGGACAACTTGTCCAGAAGGACGCTATGAGGGACAATATCAAAAGCCTTACTAAAATCCAGAAAAACTGGATCTACCACCTTCCCTTCATCCACTAGATTTTAACACAAAATCATAAATAGGGTTTTCCCTTGTGAACCCATGTGCTCACACTCCAGGCAATTTAATCCATCGGTCCTCAGATTGTGGGGGAAAATGCCATCCAAAACCTCCCTACTAGAGTTAGCAGATGGGTTTTTATTTTGGTTTCTTTGCTTTTTGCATCTACAGTCTAGAAATCATACTCATAACCATCCTCAAACCCAGCATCAGCAGAGCAATAGGACTGTGTGGTTTTTTCCCCCACCATTCCTGTTATGGGAGGAGGCCACCAGGGCAGACTGACAGAGCAGTAATGCTTTAAGTTACTACAGCAGAAGCCATCAAAGGCTGCCAAAGGCCTTATTTACCTGAACAGTGCTGCTGCAATGAACACTGCTGCCTGCCCTGTGAGGCAGTGCTTGCTTGGAACACCTCAGGTAGTCGTGACAGAGCAGTTGAATCACAGGCTGGAGGAAGGGAATCCACAGTGCTTTAGGCATACTCGCCTGCAATTGCAAAGACTCGCTCATATGCATTCAGTGCAGGAATCTGTATGCACAAAATGAACTACTGAACCAGTTCCCTTCTGGCTACCCAAAATTATGTATATTGCTGAGTCACACCATCCTCCAGCTGGTGATTATGGTCTTCCTCACCACTTCCTTCCATATTAGAGCAATACAGCAAGAGGCCAAGAGAGAAGGCCTCTGGTTTATGCAGAACTCAGTGCTGTGCATTCCTTAATGATACACATGCAAATTCCTTGGGTTTTTTGAGAGCATACTGACTTTTTGTAAGAGCATCTGCTACCCTCCTAGAGGGCAGGGCAACCCTCAAGACAACCCTGATAGAGTTGGAGACGCATCCAGCCTATGTTCCTGTCCATCTAAGGCCTTCCAGAAAGCTGCTTGCTGAAACTCCACCTGGGTGCCTTTCTGTTCTGTAAAATGTCCTGCTCCAGCAGGAAATCCGAATGTAAGTATTTGCATGCTTTGAAGAGAAATTTAGATAGAAGTTTTTCTGGACTGTCTTGTTTGATTAAAGCTGAATTTGCACTGTAGGATCTGGAACACACACTGCAGAAAGGGGAACGTGCCTATTGCAGGAGAGAATTCCTTGTGAAAGGCCTGGTTTTATGTGTTTCAGAAGACAAAAATCTCAACTTCTTGAAAAGATAATTTTTAACTTGTGGAGTTTTGAGGTTTTGTTTACTATGTTGCACAAATCCTGAATTCTTAGAATTTGTCATATGAAGGATATACATAAATAGCTTCCTAGGAGTTGAGAAAGAACATCTAGTTTACATAAAATGAGAAGAACTGCAGTTTTCTTTTTAAAATACAAAGCGCTTATTAATTTATACTACTCCAAGGCCAAAGATTCTGCCTCCTCAGTTCAACACTGAACAAGCAAGTTTTTTTAGTTCTCCTCTTGAAAAATGAAGGCATTCTAGATTTTAATTTTATAGTTTTCCCCAAAGGGGACTTTATAATGCAGATTTTTCCTGTGGACAAAAGTATCAAGAAAAGAAATTAGGGAAAAGGAAGCAACTGCCTTGCTTTTATTGAAATATGCCTACTCTTCCGGGTGGAACTAACTCAACTACTGAGGAAGAAAGATGAAAATACTGCCAAATGAGATGAAAAATACTGTTTTACTTGGGAAAAAATTGCCACCATTTTTTTTTTTTCCGTGAAGAGTATGTAACCCTTCTCTGTAGCAACTTCTGGTCTGATGAACTTGTCACATATTTTAAAATGAAAATTTACATAAGGCATATTCTCTGGAACCTGAAGTACCAGTTAGGAACTTTAGGGCATATCCTGTTTATCCGTAGTTTAATGTCAAAACCAACCCTAATTCCTCAGCCTCTGCTGCCATCGCGTGGCCATGAACCGTATCTCACCAATACTCAAATCCACCCATCCTCTTATTGCACTGTTTCCTCAGCTTTACTTACCAGATTCATTACCCTTAACACAATAACATTTTCTTCCTCAGTTTTCAGAAATGTAATGAATAATTGGCATTGATTTTTTTCCCCTGCTTTCTGCAGATTGAAATATTTTTAATGCCAGATAGTGAGCAAGTTGGCATGCAACACATCCAATTGCTTTGGTGTGTTTGCTTTTCACTATGCTACTGGCAGCCTCTGTGAAACTGTTAATTTGAACACGTGTTAACTCACCGTGTCCATAATGCTGTTTCTTTCCCTAAGGAGTTTTATCTGCTACTTCTTTTCGAGGAAGGAAAGACAGCTGAGAACAAATTATACATACATCACTTTGTTTTCTTGCTGTAAAACAAAACTAATCCCATGGATATGTACTAAAAAAGAAGGAATTTTTTTTCTGCATCTGCCTAAAAACTTCCACATGTTGAAAAAGGTGTTTTAGGACAAAGAAGATTACTCTTCTGTAACAAGAGCACCCTGGCATCTTCCTCCTTGGTTAAAGCTTTAAGTTTTACTATGCTGAACTATTTTGAGCAGAGAGAAAGCAACATACCTGTGAGGTTAAGCTTGGTTTTAAGTATTCAAAGACAAAAGAAAGTAAATAAAAATTCTGTAGCAATCTAGGGCATACACACTACAATACCATGTACTCATGTTTGCACATCTATACAAATTCTCCTACCTCAGCATATCTCAGAGGATTAAAAAATACATACTTATACTGATATTTTCAAAGGTTTAGCCACATGCTGGTGTTTTATTCATAGACGATTTTTAAATTAGTTGATGCATTGAAAGGAGGGATTAATTTCTTCCTGATATTAAATTTCCTGATTGCAAAGATTGTAAAGAAAGTACTTACTTGAAATTCTCAGATGTAATCAGAACCAGCTAGGTCATATTTTTAGACTGATAGGAAAATAAACTGCCTCCATGACTCATCAAGATATTTTAAGAATGTTCCTAACTTATGTGCATGATAATTTTTGTTGCAATCATTGCCACCAATTGTGTGCTTACAGTCAAGTACACGTCTGTCTTGTATTAATAATGCCTGAAAGATGACTTAAGCACCAAATAATACCTATGTTCAATTTTAATAACCTGACAAAAGAGTAACAAACAACAAGTAACTGAGGCAGAATCTAAACATTCTATGTTTTGTCATAAGAAAATAGTCCCAGTCACAACGTTATGGAATCCTAAATTCTAAGAGGTA
The DNA here is from genome assembly GCA_013396755.1 of Sclerurus mexicanus. Taxonomy (NCBI): domain Eukaryota; kingdom Metazoa; phylum Chordata; class Aves; order Passeriformes; family Furnariidae; genus Sclerurus; species Sclerurus mexicanus. The sequence goes on along the minus strand of VWZF01007018.1, from coordinate 255,456 downwards.
AGATTTCCAGTACATTCTCACAGACTTGTGGAAATCTGTATTTATTAAAAACACATCTAGAAACTTAAAAAAAAATTTAAAAAAAAAAATCTGTTGCTGAACAGGGCCAAATGCTTTGCATAAACTAAACATTTTTAAAATACATTTCATTTAAATTTGTGTCTAATGCTAATTTTCACCTGTAACACGCAAAAGAAAATGTAAGAAATTGTCTAAAGGAAAAAAATTACTTGGACATATTTCTGACTCTGCCAAATTCAGCTGGAGCCACATCATTGATGTAGGCAGAACAAGAGTTAACCAAATGTATGTGGAGGTTATTTGGTTCGGGGGGGAGTTGACATTATGAAGCATTCTAAAATGCTTTGGGTTTGGGTTTGAAATATAAGATGAAAATTTTTATCCTCTTTGAAGTGATTATGAAGAAATGAAAATAGGTAAATAAAATTGAGAATGTTTTACTTTAAGCTACAATAAATATTCCTTGGAGACAGGAGGAAATTTAACCTAGATTCAACATCCAGCTCTACTGTACTCCTACAAAAGTTCTCTAAGTCTTGCAGCAGCTTCTGTTAACATTTTTAATAAAAAAAAAATTGATATGAGAAATACTCTCAATATATTTGCTTGCTTTCAAATTGTTTTATAGTGTACTGTCTCATATTCTCGGTTTTCAGCATGGGCCTGGATCTTTGATTTCTGAACAAAACAATCAATTCTAAATTAATTCACATTTCTGAGAACCACATTCAGCTATATATCAAAGAATTTTAACCTTCATTTTAACTCTTCTGTGAACATTTTAGATTACAAAAAACAAAGTTTCATCACTATTATTTAAATATCATATTTAATATTAAATAAATATTTTGGTATATGTTATGATGCTGAATCAAATTGGGCTGATGCTCTACTAACCACAATTTTGTATTTAGCAGTTTGCCAGCTATATTCAAAGGCAGGGAACTGGCTTCATATAGATTAGATCCTGCAAGAGTCATCCCAAGGGAGATATTGAGAAGTTTTCCCATAGCAGCAACTGTTGAAGGTATCTTCAACCACCTAAACAGAGAAAGAAACAATACCTGCTACACCTGCTGAATTGAAATACTCATGTTTTAATTGAAGGAAACATAGTTAAGGGAAGAAGTTACATCAAATTATCATAGAATCATCGAATGGGTTGGAAGGGACCATGAGGATCATTCAGTTTCAACCCTCCTGCCATGGGCAGGGACACTTCCCACTAGTTGAGATTGCCCAAAGCCCCATCCAACCTGGTCTTGAACACTTTCAGGGATGGGGCATCCACAACTTTCCTGAAATCTCTGAATCTACCCTCTTTCATCTTAAAGCCAATACCCCTTGTCCTACCACTACAAGCTTTTGTGAAAACTCTCTCTCCAGCTCTCTTGCAGGCCCCCTTTAGGTACTGGAAGGCTGCTCTAAGGTCTCCCCAGAGCCTTCTCTTCTCCAGGATAAACAACTCCATCTCTCTCAGCCTGTCTTCACAGGAGAAGTGCTCCAGCCGTGTTATTATCTTCCTGATCCTTTTTCTGGACCTGCTTCAACAGGTCCACATCTTCCTTGTGCCAAGAACCCCAGAGCTGGATATAGTACTCCAGGTAGGGTCTTACAAGGACAAAGTAGAGGAAGAGAATCACCTGCCTTCCCTGCTGGCCACACTCCTCTTGACGCTGTTCACATTGGCCTTCTGGAGTGCAAGTGATTGCCATGTCATGTTGAGTTTCTCAGCCACCAACATATGACCCAAAAAGCTCATTTTGAATCCTATATGCCTTCCATTTTACCACTGTAAAGGGCTGAGAAATATTTCATGAGAGAGTGAAGAGAAGAAGCATGGAATAAAAAGATATGAATGCATGGGAATATGGAGATAATAGCAAGAGTAGGAAAGCCCAAGAACAGGACAAACAGAAGCAGTTATTCCTAATGCCAAATTATCGATTTTTTCATGAGCACCAAGAGTACAAGCATAAGCACAGCCTGGCTTTTTAATTCTGAAATTTGAAGAGCCTCCAACATTGAACATTTTCATTGACTTCATTAATTCCCTATTTCATTCATACTTTAAGGAGAGAAAAATCTATAATATGCATAAGGAAAGGCTTGAAAAATGCTGAACTCAATTTTTCAAATGCACTTTTTTCCTCCCATTCCCCTGCTGATAATAAGTATCAGCAACATGAAGTGCCTCCTCCCTTGCTTTAATGGAAAACTTTTGAGATGTTTTATGCATGGATTTGGAGCTTTTTAAGTATTCCCAAGATAGGTCACATTGACACAAAGATATTTTTCCCATTTTTTTAGATGAATGCTAAAGTTGAACAAATATTAAAAGAATATAATCAAACAGAACCTCGAATTTAAAACTCTGAGGTTAAAAGTCACTTTGCCTCTACTCAGAGGTACTGCCTATTGAAGTCCATTTCAAGAGTGAGGATACAGAGAATTGCAGTGGGACCAGCTTGCAATTGTCCACTGGAATGTCAGTAAGAACATAATGACTCCACCCCAAATCCCAAATGATCACAGAACCACACCCCTAACAAAAATAACATAAAGACAACATACTACAGACTCCTGGTTAAAAAAAGTAAATCGAACTCTGACTCTTCGATTGCTTCTGTCAATTGTTATCTATTGCTTAAGCGAAATACATTGGGAGACAATATGAAAGAACAATCCTGTGCCCTTTCCCTTCTGCTTAATCTATAATCCATTAGTGGTGGGTTGAGGCAAATGTTTTATGAAGCACTTAGAGAGCAGAGACCATAGTGCAAATAGCAAGTCTCTCTGAGAATGGAGGACTCTCTTCCTCTGAAAAAAAATGCAGTTAAGAGTTCAAAGTGACCATCTTGTTTTTTCACACACGCACAATTTGCAGTGACTCAATCGCTACCAAGTGGTTGTAATATGAGCAGAATACAGCCTTTTCTTTATCACCTCTGCGGAATGTGTTGTAGGCCAAAGGACAATCTTTTAAAGACTTAAAAAAACCTAGCACTGGAACTTGAGGATCTAATGGGGATTGCTTGAAACAGAAGGAAGTTATTAACATTATCGCTATTGTCAGTGCAGCAACATGTTTACACAGTAAAACAACCCAGTCCTTCTCAGTACATATAATTTGTTTCAGTTTGTCTATGGCATGTCACATATGCCTGACCTTGTTAATATTCCCATGAGTAATCAACACAAGGTAGGTAGGAGTCTAAAACAAAGATAAACCTCATCAACCTTTGCGCATGAATCTTTTCTCATGCATGCAATCTCTCTTGATTTGTTGATTGAGCCATTAAAATACTGGTTTTGTATGGCTCAAAGGCTTTCTCTAACCGTCAACAGCCACGGCTTCCACTTTTCAGCCAAAAACGTGTATATGCACTTAAAAGCCTTCTTGACCCAAGGACACAGCTGTGTCCTCTTCTTTCTTAGACTTGGAATTTTTTTTTTCTTTAGTTTTTGGGTGACTCAAGTATTCCTCAGCTTACTGGGGAAAGGACTTGAATGCAGGAGAACAATCCGTGGCAAGTAACAACCAGTTTTCTCCTTGAGATGTTGCAGGTTCCTCTATATCCCAGAGTCTAGTTCTCAGTTCATTCAGTCCTCGGCCAAATTAATATCTCCAAAGATTCCTAAATTCAAGTGGTTGATGAGGCCTATGTGTTCTCATAAGTAAGCTATCTACTCCAGCTGTTCACACTGGAGTGTTCCTTCATGATAAATCCTTTTATTTGATATGTATGACATACATTCCCAGCAAGTCAGGACCAAGACCTGAGTATGATTGTTCTCCATCAGCAGAGGAAGTGTAGTGATGATCACAGTAGGTTTTCCACCCATTCAGTTTCCTGTTTCTGTAGCAGCTGCACATAAAAGAAACAAACCCCAGGTAATTCCTGCCTCTGCTTACCAATTCCCATACTCTTTTCAATGGCTGCAGTAGCTCTGCCCCCATGTCCCCAGAAACTCTGGACAGCTGACTGGATAGATATTTTAAAATTTCTTCAGATCTCTGCAATACACTCTTATTAGTTTACCTTTCTTAACATATCGATTGATTACTTTGATCATGTTGATTCTTTAATGAAAAATCCTTAAAACTGTACAAATTGCTTTTCCTTGAGAAGAAGGTGATTAAGTAGATTTCTTATTGATGTTTCCAAATCCCACATCCAAATAAGCAGAGCCATCAGAAACAACCATTTGATTGCAAAGTCTTTAGATATTACAACGGGGCTTCATGATAGCTGTCAAAACAGGGCTGGAGTTCCCCACTGCTGCACAAAGAAGAGTGTTTGGTCACACAGTATGAAAATGATAGCACTTTTCTCTACACTATGGAAAGCTACAATCCTTTTTCAGTATTTCTCTCTGTTAAGCTGTGGTGCAATATCCAAGAGCTTGTTCATGGTGAACAAGAAAATGTTGGTTATGTCAGAGCAGAATCTCTATGGTAAGATCTGTCCCACTAAGGAGCAGCAATTGAAAAAGGCCAGGATTTTAATTTTTTTTTGGTTGGGTTTGTTTGTTTGTGTGTGGTTTTTTTAGATTTTAAAATTTGGATATAGCAAGAAAAACACAGATAAGGTAAGAAGTGAAGAGTCTCACCAAGCAAGGTCTGTCTTCTCTCAGCAGTTCATGGAGATGAGCCATAAAATAAGGAGAGGGAAAGTACTTCAGTGTCCCATGATGCATCTTAAATAGCAGATGCTCAGTTCCAAGATCTTTGTGTTATCAGCTGTGCTCCTCGGACTTTGCCAAGGAAAAGATGCAGACACTGTGCATCTACTGAAGCTGAAGGGGGGGGGAGCATCTGAGTTAATAAACATGAGGGCCTTCAAACAACAATCCATTCAGCCGAAAAGGGAGCAAGTATAAATTCTCTTGGGAGGTCAGGGACACCTCTACACCTCTCCGGTCCTTACTAATGCCTTACGACAGCAGCTTCTGGACGGTCCCTTTCCCACGGGCGCTGGCGGCGCTGCAGCGCGGAGCGCCCCGCGGGCAGCGGGGCCCGGCTCCTCCTCCTCCTGCTCCTCCTCCTCCTCCTCCTCCTCCTGCTCCTGCTGCTCCTGCTTCTCCTGCTCCTCCTCCCTCGGCGCCGGGGTGGGCTCGGCCGCGGCAGCCGGGGCTCGCTGCCTTGCCTTGCCTTGCCGTGCCCCGGTGTGCGATGGACTGGCAGGTGCTGACCAGGGAGCTCTCCCTCTACCTGGAGCACCAGGTCCGCGTGGGGCTCTTCGGCTCCGGCGTGGGCTTGTCCCTGGTGCTGGGCTTCGGCGTCGCCTACGCCTGCTACTACCTCAGCAGCATCGCCAAGGTGAGCGGGAGGGCGGCGGCGCGGGCGGCTCCGCAGGTGTCCCGCGAAGGTCACCGCGGCCCTCGGGGTGAGCCCTCGGCGGCCGCGGGAGCGGGGCCAGGGCGAGGCCGGGGCTCCGCGGCCGCCTCGCCCTCACAGCCCCCCGTCGGCCCAGCTTGGCTTCATGCCGTGGGTCGGGAGGGGAGCTCGGGAACCCTCCCCCCGCGACATAAACCCGACCTCTTGGGTTTGCGGCCAGGGCAGCAGGGGGTCAGGTGATTTTTGGTGCCCTTGTATGTGGCGGTCGTACCACCCTAAGTGCCTCCGGAGCCACCGCGGCAGCGCCTTTGGGGGCTGAGGCGCCCCTCGCATCCTCCTCAGCAGTGGCTTCGCAGGTAAATTAGGCAGCCGCAAATCACCTGGGTACGGTGAGCCTGATCAGATCTGAAGTGGCCCCGTGGCGAGGGCGCCTCGTTGAATGCTTAATCAGCTGAAAACACGCATATCGAAAGGTTTTCTGACTCTGGAGGAGCCGAGCGCTGCCACAGCCCTTCAGAGAACCGCTGGGAACATCGCCTTCCCCTTCACCGAGGAGAGCGGGCTCGGCTTTGGTCAGAGGAGCAAAAAGAAGGGACCATGTGCCACTACTGCTGTTTATATGTGGTGGCTCTCCCCAGAGCATCTGTATTAATGATTGCACGCTGGGGAGTCGCTGTGAAATAGAAGTTTAAGAAATACATGAGATGTTTGGTATACAGGCATTTTTCTTTCCATGTTAATCGGTATACAAATGGAAGCTGTGAGGAAATTCTCTGCATTCAGAGCACTATTAGAGATGAGGAACCGATGCAGTTTTGTACTGTAGTATGGGGTGGGAGGAGGAGTGTCCTACCAGGTTAAAATAGGTACTGCAGGTGCATGGTCAAGGTGCACGCATGGATTAAGCATCAGCTGTCTGTGCGGACCAAGAAAGTGGACTCAGAGGCAGTGTGGTTTGGATTTGTCAGCGAAGATACAATGCTGGTAAAGGTACAGCTAGATCAGTATGTTATTAGAAATGGATAAGGAATCCATTATGTCTAGGGGGTTTTGCTTTACAGTTGGGCATTTTGGCATTTCATTTAGTTTTCGTTTACTCATCTCTTTACAATGAAAGGGGAAAGCATTGCAAATGATTTTATGAAATAAATCAGTTTACTTAGAGGGGATATAAACCGTCTTTAATGTCTTTCTTTATTTGCTTTTTAGTTTGTTTTTTATGAATGCCTATGCCTGACTGTAGTCTCTCTTCCTAGAAACCCCAGCTGGTGGCCAGCAATGACCGCTTCTGCCGCTTTCTCGAGGAATATTGCCCTGTTGTGACAGAAACTTACTATCCCACGATTTGGTGCTGGGAAGGTCGGGTACAGACACTCCTGCGCCCCTTTATTACATCTAGACCCCAAGTACAGTACAGGAAGTAAGTGCCTTTTTTCCAAAGTGATTAATTTGGTAGCCAGCTGTTATGTTACTCTGACAGTGTCACATCTACTGTTACTGCTCAAGTTTGTGTTTTTGTTTCTTGCTTTATGCCCATCTTTACAACTCTGTCATAGTCCTGGAACTGTCTGCGTTGTGGATTTAGTATGCACTAGGTTTTAAAGGTCAGCGTTCCCAAATGGCCGTATTTTAGATCAAAAAGCTTTGGAGCATTGAAATATTGGTGATAATATAGGAACTGATGTGATTATATGTTCACAGGATTACACAATAAGAAAAGACGTCTGGAGGTCACTTTGTCTGACTCCCCTGCTCAAGCAGGGTCACCCAGAGCAAATTACCCCAGATCATGTCCAGGTGGCTTTTGGATTTCCCTGAGGATGGTGAATGCACAACATCCCTGGGCAACCTGTGCCAGTTACCTGCACATTGAAACTGTGTTTTCTGATGTTCAGAGGGAACCTGTGTTTCAGGTTGTGCCCATTGCCTCTTGTTCTGTCAGTGGGTACCACAGAAAGGAGCCTAGCTCCATCCTCTTTGCATGATCCCTTCAGGTATATAAACGCATTGCTAGATTTCCCCGGAGTCTTTTCTTCTCCAGGCTGAGCAGTCTCAGCTTTCCCAGCCTTTTCTCATAGGAGACTGGCTCCAATTCTTTCATCATCTTTGTGGCCCTCTGCTGGACTCTCTCCAGTATGTCCATGTCTTCATTGGACTGGGGAACCCAGAGATGGACACAGCACTCCAGGTGTGGCCTCACCAGTGCTCCATAGAGGGGCAGGATCACATCCCTTGAGCTGCTGGCAACACTCCTCCTAAGCTTCCACAGCCTCCAGGCTGTTGGCCTTCTTCCCTGGAAGGGTCGATTGTTGGCTCATGTTCAACATGGTTTCCGCTAGGACCCCCAAGTCCTTTTCTGCCATGCTGTTTTTCAGATGGTCAGCCCCCACCCTGCACTGGTACACAGGTTTTTCCTTCCCAGGTGCAGGACTTTGCCCTTCCCCTCACTGAACTTTGTGAAGTCCTTGTCAACCCATTTCTGCAGCCTGTTGGGGTTCCTCTGGATGGCAGCACAGTTATCTGGTGTATCAAATATTTTGGTGTTTGAATGCCATAATTTTGCAAAGGTCATGCAGTCACAGTATCTGCTCATTAAACCAACATATTTTACCTTAACCATAGCATAGCCACATTCAGCCTTGTTTTGAATATACAGAACTTCTTGGATTTTTCAGAATAACTTTTACATGTGGGGTTTATGCTGTGTTCTTTGATGCCTAAATTCTGAGAGGGGAAAAAACCCCTTATATTTATTGTTTGCCCTCAGCTGATCTTTCTCACACAGAAATGAGACTTAGCCTGGCAAATGAGGCATTTGGCACAAGACCTAAGGAGAAGTACTTTTATGCGCCGGAACCTGGATTCAACACAAGTTGTTTCAGCTCTGCTTGCATGGTAGAATAGATTTAGCATTTAGCAGCTTCCCTTAGTTTTAGTAACTAGGAAACATTTCAGTGGTATGGCCATGTCCACTTTTTCTAGCCCTTCTTGTATATTTCTGTTTCAAGGTCTCTGAGGGAAGAAACATAGTTCCATGGGGCAGTGCTTATTTTGCACCATTTGAGATTGTGTTGGCAGGACACACCAGCTTTTCATTTACTTCCCATTACTGAAAAAGGGCAAAGCTGAGCTAGAATCCAACAAGGCTGATTACCTTTAAAATCTGGAGTAGTTGCTACCAAGACTTTCAAATGAAAAATCAGTTGCAAGGTAGGCTTACATTTTGGTAGTTCCTACACCAGCACTGTTGAATGTCTTTATTGCCAGGAAGAGGGAAGATGCTGTATGTTTATGAAAAAAGAATTAAACCTTTTTGTTGTTGCTTAATGCATGCTTAGCTTCTTGAGATATTAGAGTATTTGTTGCATTATTAGGATCTGTGGTTTAAGAGTGCGTTCTAGCAAAGTTTGTGGAGATACGGGGTGAGAGATACAGTATTGTGTGTCTGTGTTCTGCATGTTTCAAACATAACAAAGTGCCATCCATTATACACTCTGCTTCTTTGGAAGAAGAGAAAAAAAAATGTGATAAAGGTTTATCACATTGCCAAGTTTGCTATCAAAAGAGTCTCGGATCATCCAAAGGAAATCTGCAGTACAGGAGCCTATATAAAACAGAAAGCACTGCCAAAAATCACATTAGTTACAGGCTTCCAGTACATCAGCAGCAATTTATGAAAGGCCAGCTCTTCATTTACTGTGAACAGGAATTACTTCACAAATTTATTGTTCTAACTCTAGTCAGCTGTAGATGTGACTCTTTCTGAATGGTAAACATGCAGACATGTCTAGTCAGGTGGCACTTTGAGTATTAAAACATAATGAAAAATGCAGAATTCATACCTGGTAATTTGTACACTGCAAGCACTCTTAATGGCTTGTATGTATTTTTCAATCTAATCAGTGTTGTCTTGAAATGTGCCTTTCAGTGAGCTCATTAAAACAGCAGATGGAGGACAGATTTCGTTGGATTGGTTTGATAATAACGACAGCTTATATTATCCGGATGCCAGCACAAGACCCACCGTCCTGTTATTGCCTGGCCTGACAGGAACAAGCAAGGAATCCTACATTCTTCATATGATCCATCAAAGCGAAACACTGGGATATAGGTGCTGTTATATTTCATTGCTAGTATTTTGCTGCTTCTTATAGGATCATATATAAGTACGTATATGTATAAGATGCCTTCCAAAAGCAAGTGAGATCTAAATATATTAGTTTATGTAAGAACGTGTTATTAGTAGTAATAATCACAGTGGAGTTATGTAACAGGCAATACATTTGGAATGGCTGTTTAGTATCTACAGATGTGCCTCAGAGGTTGCAGTCAAAGTAAGCTAAGTCCGTGTAAGGCTTTTGCTGCTACTTCTTAAATTATGATATCAGTATTTGTGTTAACCTTTACACTTTCTAGAGAATGGGTTTGTATTCAGCTCCAAGAAAACTCGTGTGGATGGGTTACTGGCAGTAGGCCTTGGAGGAGGTCAGCTTCTGAATACCAAAACAGCTTGATTCACCAGCCTCAAATTCCTGAGTGCAGAAAGGAGAGTTAGACTGCTCTTACTGTTGGTGTTTAAGGTGGAGGTCTGTCACTTCTTAATTGTCACTGCGTAATTTAGTTTTGTTCTGAAGGCTTCTGGTCAGAGTTGGGTAAAATAAGTGGATTAGTCAGTTATTAGGCTCCTTTATTTAATCATACTGCTGCTGCTACACATCAAAATAAGTTGTCATTGTTCCAGAACCTGTATTTGGAATATTATGTTTTGTCTTTGCAGAAGGGCTCCTGGTACTGACTATAATAAGTTCTTCAAATATGTATATATGAGCTTTTATCTACATGTCTGACTATCTCTTCTCTGTTTGGAGGTTTGGGTAACTGCTTTACTAAATTATGAAAGTAAAGTAGCACTTTAACTGTGCAAAGTACTTTTAAAATCACTTTAAAACGTACAAGTAAAAAAATATCAGCAGTAGCCCTGAAATCAGCGACTTGTTACTATTAATTTTTAAAGTTCCTGAGAGGAATATCTGCATTTCTGCATTTGTTCACATAAGAAAAGAAAGTATAGCATTAAAAAGGAGAGCTTTATGTCAGATTTCAAGAGAATGCTGTAATTTTATTTTCAAACAGCTACATTTGAGAAAAATACCAAAAAAAAGTATTTTTCATGCCTTTAACCCATCTAAAATATGTATATATTTAACAAAATTATTACAGTGAGATGGTAGTGTAATAGAAATGAAAGATTTATTAAAAAAGTATAGATCCTTAAATCAGAGTAATACTGCTAGAAGATTCAGAGACTCCCCACCAACATAGAGAGAACAAAAACTTATGATGTACCAGGCAAAAAGAAAAAATCCCATCCCCAAGAATCTGCAACTTAGATGCAGCTGTCATTAGAATTTTGATTTGGCTTATTTCGTGCAATTTAATACAATTATGTAGCTTTGAAGGATGTGTGCATGCAGATCTCTGGCGTTCTTTTTCACGGCACAGCTTTAGGCTCAGCCCTGCACTGGCAGAGCTCATGGCAGAGTGCAGGCAGGACACGTCTGTACCATCTTCAGGTAAACCCTGGGGTTCTTACCCTGCAATCTGACCTTGACCAGCAAATCAAGGGACTCATATAGAGTCCCACTGACCTCAGCGAACTCCATTTTGGTATAAAGCTTGTTCCACACAGGTCAGGATGTAGGTCTGTAAATGTTTATGTGCTGAACTTGTTCAGAGAACTGGCATTGTTTTTCTTCGTGCGTTTTCATTTTCTTGTGTGTTTAACTTCTCTTTTTAGTGAAATGTACAACGTGTATGATTGACTTTACTGTCTCAATTTTTAGATGCGTGGTTTTTAACAATCGGGGAATTGCTGGTGAGGATCTTTTGGTAAGGATGACTTCTAAGATAAACATCTTTTGCTTAAAAGTGGTATATACAGAATCATTTATGTCTGTTTGTACAGCTGGATTTAAATGAGAGAAACTCACAGCATGTGTTGAAAATGCAGAGAAGAGAATCTAGCCATCTGGTAGATTAATCATGTGCCAATATTCATCTTTTATTTTAAAACTCTAAGAGATCAACTGGTCAACACACATTGTTTCTGAGCAATTCCATTTTATGAAATAATTTCAATTATTATCTGTAACATTAAGATGACCAATCCTTACACTTTTCTTTCAAAAAATACTACAGTATGTTTAACCATACAAATCCAAATAGGGGCAATTGTAATTACTTTCCCAGTTGCCAATATGAATTGAAAATACATTTTTGATATGGTTAAAAAGTAGTGCCATTAAAATTGATCCATATTGCGTGTTAGTGAATTAATGAACAAGATGTATATGGATAGCCATATCCTAAAAATTAAATGTGTTCTTGTATTTTTCTCAGCAATTCTGACACAAACTCAGCTACAGAAGACATTTTTTTTTTTGTCTTTGGGACAGACATATGAGGTTTGCTTAGAAATAACTGGCCGTTCCTCAGATGAGAAAGTCTTGAAGCTAAACATTTTCTGCAGTGAGAGACAAGGCGTGAGGAAATATTGCTGAATAAGCTTTGTTTCTTCATATGCGATTTGTTGACAGTTCTGCAGCTGGAATGAATGTGCATAATACTTGGTATTGTTCTGCATTTTTTAATCCCCTGGTTTCAAACTTTAAAAAGCTCAGAATGTTTTCCCATAATCAGATAAAGCATTTCAATGCAAACATTGCCATGTTAAGAGTAGTTTTCTGCATACTTTTGCAGATGGATCTACAAAGCAGTTTTGTGACACACAAAGTCCTTATTGATGAATTTCTGAATCATTAAGAGAAAAGATCTCTTGTTTGGATGCATTGTGTGTATTTTACTGTAATCGGATTTACATCTTTAAGCTTTGTAAGATCTTGCAGTGAAGCAAACCAGCTGAAACTATCACATTTTCTGCAAAGGGGTTTCTGCATTTTAATATGAAATCCCTAGTTAATGAGTTTGAAGCACAGCTAAGCACCACAGTAGAAATTAGTTATGTAAACAGTTCTTTTTCTAGTCTCTTTAAAGATAGCTCCAAACTTACACCAAATAATACTTTACTTAAAGAATGGTGTTCTCATTGGTTATTGAAAGTCACTGTGAATTATTGCTATATGGAATGATAAAATACTAGATTGACCACAGCAAGTGTGAGCTAAGATGGTGTTTTAAAGTATCTTCATATAATGAGTAGAGAGAGAGATGTTAAATTGTCATGAATTAACTGAAGTTAAAATGCAAGAGATCTCTCTAGTTCTATAAACTTTTAATCAAATACACTTTCACTTAGAATATATTAGACCCTAGTTACCAAAAATAATTTATTTTTCCATGTAAACTTGACAATTTAATTAAAATAAAACACATTCACACTGTTAATAATTAATAGGGTGTAAAACAGTGAAGAGTGGTTCATGTCGCAATGCAACATAAATGGAAATCTAAAATGTCTTCCATTTTAATTATCCGATTTAGCTTTTTTTTCAATTTTTTTAATCTTAAACTTCAACATTTCAATATTCCTGTTAAATGTATTTGAAGTCATTGGTTTCATCTAATTGTGTTAAAATCACCCACAAATAGCATGGCCGTTTAGCTGAAAGCAATTTAAAAAACCACCTCTGAAATACATTGTTGCTTCAGACAAATAAGTTTCATTAACTAATAATTATTTTTATACGTAGTCTTAATGTTTGTACTGAATTTTGGCAAGTCAGGTAGTAATCAAGATCACTAATATGTTACTCGGAATTCTTCAGTTAAAAACTCTTTTGTTGTAGATGAAGTCTGGACATCAAGGTTAGAAAGAATCTTATTTTACTGTGATTCTTACTGTACCTAAATGGACTTGTCTCCCTTATACTGCTCCCCATAGTCCCCCAGATTGTGGCCTATTCCAGCTGTCTGTTCAGATAAGGCTCAAAAGCTGTGCTTATCCTTCAGTAGCAGGGAAGGGGTTACCCCAATCTTAGTGATGCCAGTGGAAGTCGTTCCTAGTCTGAATTCAGGATTTAAAGAGTTGCTAATGATAGATAAAGAAAAGATAATACATGTGTTTCATTGCTTTAGTTAATAAGATATTTTACTAAATTAGGTAAACAGCACAGGGGGATTTATTTGTCTATATATTTGGTTGTATTGTATGTAGAATCTAAATATTGGTTATTTTTCAAATGCTGCCTGTCAGACTTTGAAATCTGTTTTCTTTTGCATTTGAATGTGGGTGAAGATGGTAAAATTTTCAATATAACTTCATTTTCTGTAAATCACAGCCTTTATGATAATCTTCCATTTCCTCAGGGTGTTTTAAAAATACCAGTGTCTATCTAGTTCTGATCTAGTTCTATATAGTTTAGATTACTCCTCTCCGTTCAGATTTCATCTAATGACCTGGGGGTTGCAGATGCTGAAGATACCCGTCACCTCTTTTATTTGTGATGATAACAAGTATAACTCCTTTGCAAACCTCCTCGTTAAACACTCTGGGTTTCTATTTGCCATTTAGCAAAGCTTCATGATAAATGCTAAATTTATCTTGTTATATAAATGATCTACTGTTGAGTTTGCTTTGCCCTTAAAGGATAATACAGAAGCTTACGATGGCATTTTCTCCCTCTTGACTCCTCATAGACACCAAGGACTTACTGTGCAGCTAACACAGAGGACTTAGAGGCCGTTATTCATCATGTACACAGCTTGCACCCCTCCGCTCCGTTCATGGCAGCAGGTGTTTCTATGGGAGGGTAAGGTTATGAAACAAAAGTCTCAGCTTAATTGTGGTTGTAAAATAAGACTGTTGTAGCCTTTAAAATTACTACTCTGCAATACTTGCATTACTGAACTGCAACTAACTTGGGTCTGCCTCCAATAGTCAATATGCAGAAGACTTCTAGGAATCTCTTCATGGCTTTGAAGCTTTTAGCTCTGTATCAGGGAAGATCGAAATTAGCCAACATTCAAAAGTTGAGGGGGGTGGAGAATGACAGGAAACAGTGACAGAGAGATTGACAGCCAAATAGATAGGCAGTATAATCTTTGGAAACCATGGAGGCTGTCTTTGAAACAGAGGGATAAAAAACAGGAACTAGAGCTAATATACCATGTTTCATAGCAACATGTGAAATGACAAGATTTGTCTTTAGTCTGTTTGGGTTCTGCAGTGTGTGGGTAGATGAGGCTGGAAGAGATGTGGGTATTTGCTCTGTCTGGCTTGGAAGCAAGAAGTAGTATTGTTGTTGAAACCAGTATGGATTGATTGAGCATGTGGTATTAAGACTTGCTGTGTCCTGGCTGCTCTCCAGAAAGCACAGCCAGGACAGACAATGACAGCACAGTTTCTTAGGAAAAAAAATCACTGCTAGAATGTAGAAGAAATATTCAGGCAGCCTCTTTAACAAATCATAGGAGAGGAGAATTTTCATTAGAAATACTGCAGCCACAGTGGTAATATCCTAAGAGTTCCCTTCTCTTTGATAAATTTTATGGAGGGTGGGCAGATACGACCCTGTATACTGACGTTAATCTACTAATGACTTGTAGGAGCTTTGGAATAAATACATACTTGTTCAAGCAATATAGTTGTTGATAACCAAATAATTGACTTGGAAGCTTTTTAAATCAGGCCAATCCTTTTCCATTCATGTTACTGGGATTTTGCAAATGTCTTCAGTATGAAGTCATATAAATCTCTCCAGTATGTCAGTGTTTTATCTTGCTGGGAAGCCCAAAATTTGGCACAGTACTCAAAATCTCCTAAGTGTCAAATATAAGAAAATAATAATTTCCTTAGACCTGCTTGTTGTGCTCTTACTAACAAAGCACAGCATGTTGTTAGTTGCCTTCATTGCTGCAAGAGGACATCGTTCTGTTTGCCCACGTCTTTTTCAGCTGCTCTCTATCCAGTCCTTAGTCTGTCCCAGGTCCTGGACTTTGTTGAACTTCATGAATTTACTGCCAATCCATTCTGCCTGTTGAGGTCCCTCAGAATGGCAGCCCTGTCCTCCAGTTCAGCAGCCACTCTCCACAGTTTGACCTGCAAGCTTCCTGAGGGCGCATTCCATCTCATCATCCAGTTAGTGAAGACTTACTTACACAGTATTGGCCTCATTATGGCCCCCCTCAGGAACCCTACTAGTATCTGGACAACCATTCCAGTTGCATTTTAAGTTCCTGATCACAGCTCCCTGAGCCTAGTGGTCTAGTTGGTTTGCCATGCATGTTGCAGGTCACCTATTCAAACCAAATTCCTCCAGTTTGACTACATGGAGACCATGGAGACTATCAAAAGCCTTACAAAAGCGAAAATAAGCAACGTGCACTCCTTTCCCCTAATCAGCGAGTGATGAGTGAGCTCATCATAGAAGGCAATCAGGTTGCTCAGACATGCTTTGCCCTTGGTAAATCCATGCTGGCTGTTATTAGTCACCTTCTTTACCTTTACATGCTTAGAAATGGCTTCCAGGGGATATTCCCAAAGGGTTGTGGTTAGGCACTCCAGCTTGTATTTCCTCCTCCTTGAGATTCTTCTAGATCAGTGTCTCTTTTTTCCAGGAATGAGAAATATCCCACAGTTGTTGCAACCTATCAAAAGTGGTAGCAGTCTCCTGATGACATTGCCTACCTCCCTCTAGAGCCCTGATGCACTTCACCTGGTCCCATTGACATGTCTATGCCCAGTTTGCATAACTGGGCCCTAACTTGATTTTCTGTTGCCATTCTCCCATACTCTGCTGCTAGGCACAGGGACTTAGTAGGCCTGAGAACAGACTCAGCAGTAAAGATAGGGAAGACAGGTAGCCTCTTCTTTTACACAAATCTTCAGTCACTAGGTTCCCTGCTCCTTTGAATAGTGATCCCAGGAAGAAAAAGAGGCTCATCAGCCTAACTTCAGTTCTTTGGGAAGATTCTCTGGAGGCCGTTTTCAAGCATATGAAGGATAAGTGACTCTATTCCTCAAGGACAAAGCATGCCCAGGTGATCTGATTGCCTTCTAGGGTGAGATGACTGTCTTCAGCAATGAGGGGAAAGAAGGGGATGTTGTTTGTTTGTTCTGAGTCTTTGTTGCTTGTTCTGAGACTTACAGAAGCCTTTCCTGTTGCAGAAACCTTTGTCTTGTTCTCCTGCATATCCCTTGCTCGTTCTAGCTCTAGATGAACTTCTTTTCCTTAGTGCATTCCTACATGCTTGGGCAATGACTTTTTCTCCCAGGCAGACCTACCCCCGTTACACCTTAAGGATACTCCCTTCTTGAAATGAGTCAGGAGAGTTGTTTTCCTCCATGTGGCCGCCTGCCACTCTTTCTCAACTTCCCACACATCAGAATTTTTCACACTTTTGCTTTACATTCAGTTATCCTTAAAGTCAAACAGGGTCTCCCAGACACTTTTGCCCATCAGGGCCATCTCACCAGGGATCCTGTGGACCAGATCCCTTACCCAATAAAAGCCAACTCTCTCCAGTATTGCAATTCTGCCGCTTACCTTCCCCACTTACCTTTGATCTTAAAAATCCACCATCAGATAATCTCAGTGGTCAAGACTCTTCTGGATTTTCTTGTACCTGACAGGTTTTTCCTTACTGGTGAGTAGCAGATCCATAGAATATTATCCCCGTTTGCGTCCTTGATTGTACATCAAAAGATTGTCCTCAATACTCTATAAAAGTCTGGTCTGCTTGTGCCTTACTGTGGCAGTTGATGTTGGAATGGTTACAGTTCCCTGTACCTGGTGATTATAAGGGCTGAAAGTGAAGTAGAAGCTGGTTGTTCTGTGACTGGTACAAAAGACCAGGTGAGCCCTTAGTGTCATTTCTGTCCTTGGCATAACCTAATCATGGTATCCTGAATATTGGCAAAATCTGTTAGCATGGCACAGGGGATCTGTGTTGTGTTCCTGGCTTATACCTCACCACCACTGTGCAGTTTTTGGCAAGGTATTTCACCTTCCTCTGCGAGGATATTTTTAAGATCCTGAACCAAAACCATATGCTTAATTGTACAGAAGACTGGCAGAGTCTCTAATCATGCACAAGAGAACTGTTTTCATGCTTCAGAACACTTGCATGTTTAAAATTAAGCCGTAGCAAAGATCTCACCAGGGACATACTGTAAGAATCATCCACCTACCTTAATCTTAGATTTTATTATCTATCCCTTTTCAGAATTTTCTGAATGGCCAGAGTCCAAGAAGTGTTTGGATGACACTATCAAGCACATAGTGTGACTCTTGGGGATGGTCCTCTGCAGGCTTAAGAGCTGGACTCAATGACTCTTGTGGGTCCCTTCCAACTCAGAATATTCTGTGATAACCTGCATAGGACACATTTGTCCAGTTAAGAATGAAACTAAACATTCACTTCACAGACATGTAAATGAAAGACCACTTGTTCTACTGATCTTCAATATGTATTATTTTGGAAAGGGGCTTTATTTTCCAACATAAAGATTCCTAAACCTTCTCTCATGTATACTATGTGAATTTTGTTAGAGAAGTGGCTTCTTCTGCTACTGCAACTTTTTTATATTGGTTTATTGGACTGCTGTCCTATGATCTGCTAGGCAGTGCATAGGCATAAAGTCTCTGTGATAGCAGGCTGGTTCGTGATGTCTTTGCTAAAGGATGCTGTCTCCTGAAGTACAACAGATAAAGTCAAGGTACAGAGTGTTGGTGGTCCAGGGAGCTATGTTAACAATTATAATGTAAGGCTTGATATTAAAATAGTGGTGGTAAACTTTGAGGTCTCAGGCAGTAAAGTAAGACTTAAAGCTTTTCTGTTAGTATTATTCTTTTACACTTTCCTGCTATTTTATTTTTCCTGCATTTGACAGGTCAGACACTTGTGAACCCTCCACTTTTTCAACACAAGTATACATTAGCAGTAGAGACTCTAAGTTGCAATTGGTCAGAAAGACAAGATTTAAGTCATTTATTTGGCTCATAATTTTGTGTCTCTAGTTTTATTTATTATCCAACACTTCATTCTTTATATAACTGTGTATGTTAAAGAACAGCTGTGTTCTCTTATATGTGTGAGGTGGGGTAATGGCACTTCCTTCAACTCAGAAGACTTCTCCATAGTGAGGCAGGTGTACCGGGGCAGCTTGCACTTTTCAGACACACTGATCAAATTTAACACATTGGGAAGACCAAGACCTTATAAGGTGGTAAAACTTACTAACAACTTGGGAATACCTGTTCCATGAGTAAGAATCATTTGTTTGACCTTTTCCTCCATTTAGTGATATAAATAAGACTAGTACACCTTTATTTCGAAATGCACTCCTACCCACACCCTACGCAGTGCACCAGTCTCCTCTCTGAGGAGAGAGAAAGTAAATTTAAGGAGTCATGTGTTGATTACATTGACTACCTTATAGTGAATTAGGCACAGTTGTAGGGCTAATACAAGAAACTATTAAAAAACAGACAAAAAGGTGGCTGATTGTTATATTTACTCTAAATTGAAGCAATCAATTTGATAGTGTATATGTTTCTGTTTTTCATTTCTGTTTGTAGCATGCTTCTTTTAAATTACCTGGGCAAAACTGGCAGAGACACTCCTTTAATGGCAGCTGCAATTTTCTCTGCGGGTTGGAATGTTTTTGAATCTGTAGAATCTCTGGAGAAGCCACTAAACTGGCTTCTTTTCAACTATTACTTGACCACTTGTCTACAGTCCTCTATCAGCAGGTGAGTTGCCTTCTGAACTATTTAGCAAGGTGGAAGGATGTTAGCATGAAATCTACAGCAGGTATAATAATATGGACAAAATTAATGCTGTAACAACACTTCACATACCTGTCCTGTGTGCATTCTTTGGTAAGTTTTGAAATCAAAAGGATCTTCTCAAGAAAGTTTGTCATCAATGTGACTAAATTTATCTGCTTCTCAAGGGACTCAGCACAAGCCCAATGTACTTCTGTATTTATGGATGAAGTAAATGGATTTTTAAAATTTTTAGACTTGGAGTATATATGGATATATACTAACTCTTTTAAGTCAGTGTTGACTGCTAAAGCACAGAAAGGGCTAGTTCATCCTTTGCTTTATAAAACTAGGATTTATTTTGTCTTTCCAAGTGTAAAGTTCTCCTATCCTTGGCATCTTTCTTATGGCTCATGCAGATTTTTACTATGTTGCTGGATGTGCCTCCATATGAATGAACAATTGTTCTGCTCTTGGATTCCAGACAGATTTTTAATATGACAAACAATTAAAAACAAGCATGTTCTTGTTAGAAAGTTATTTCTATAAATGTATCTATAAAGCAGAGGACTTCTACATCTGTTTACATAACTAAAAACAAGCCCTCCGATTTTTCTCCTTTTTAGGCATCGACAAATGTTGGAGAAATTATTTGATATGGATCTTGTTATGAAGGTATGCAAAAATGTTGCTTCTGCTTTAGCTGGATGCTGTTTTCTAAATGCTGACATAGTTCCCTGTTTGAATTCTATACTTCAGGCTAGAACTGTTAGAGAATTTGATAAGCAGTTCACTTCAGTCATGTTTGGCTACCGTTCAATTGATGATTACTATGAAGACGCTAGCCCATGTCGCAAGCTGAAGTCAGTAGGAATTCCAGTGTTATGTCTAAACTCTGTGGATGATGTTTTCTCACCAGGTCATGGTAAGTTTAGGCTTTTTAAAATATATTTATCTGTATATGCAGTCATTAGGACAAACTACATAGGTTTGAGAATGAACTCAGATATATGTGTAGAGGTGTATTTAAATGTTACTTGTACATAGGATCGAAACTTCCATGGATGGATCAGTCTTGCATTTTACTTAAAGTGTAAGACACATAAAACAGCTGATCATAGAGAGACTTGATTAGTACAGAATGCAGAAGTATATAGGGTGGCCTCATTAACCATTAATGGGGTCTTTATAGTCAAAAGAAACACACATTCAGAGTGTGAGTTATCTCACCATAAGGAATATGTCAGATGTAGTGCCCTCTCAGAAGCACCCATTTCTGTTCACTAAGTACAAAGAGAACCTATAAAAAGGAATTCAGATTCAGGTGTCCAGATTGTAGGCATTCAGAATTCAATGCAAGTGAAAACAAGTATTTTTTATTGCCATTTTTTAATCAGTCGCTACACAGAATGTCTAGGAGTTGCTTATGTTTCAGATGACATGAAATCCTCAGCTGTTGATCATAGTGCCACCTCCAGTGCCTGAAAATTAAAAGTAAGAAAAAATACAAGTTAGCATGTAGGCCAAAATCTAGGGTAAGGGAAGAGATACACAGAAGGTGAGGTCCTAGAAGGCGGCACACTGAAATTAATAAGAATCTAACTACAAGATGAAGCAGCAATATCAGCTAAGTAACAGGCTGAAAACTCTGTTTTCCATTAGCTCCTTATTTTTTGCCAAACACGTTGTCATTATGAACATTTTGCTTTTGCTCTGGAGATCAAAACCCTGTTGCTAACTGTTCTAAAAAGATATATTAGTTCCTGCTGTCTATATATTGGTTATAGTGTCTGAGCAGAGAGGGAGAACAAAAGCTAATGTAGAGGAAGACCACTAAAATGAACAGCTGGTTGAGGCAACAGTTTTCAGCAGTGAACACCTGACACCTTTAAAAATGAATTAAAGGCATTTGATTTATTTCACGGAAGTTTTCTTCAGCCACCTCAAGTGACATTCTTGCAAAGCGAGTCATGAAACCAAGGCGAGCAGGCAAACAGGTTAGAACAACAATTAAGGAATTGGAAGAAACTCTTTGTATGTTGTACTGTTTTTCTGTGTGGAGGTGTACAACACATACAGAAACATCCACATGCGTTACTGTTTATAATTTGAAGACCTGCTAGAGACAAATGTGACAAGAAGAGAAAAGGGCCACTCCAGTAGAGTGCACTAGAAAAAGTCTGATTTCTTCTGCTTTTCGACAAAAAGCATCCATGCTTTGCATGAACAATATAAAAAGGTGACAGCCACCAAAAATGAGGGGGGAAAAATGATAACTCTGGATTAGCCAAACTACCTATCCCCTACATAGGCTGAAACAGAGGCTTAAAAATCAGTAAGAGCTGAGTCAACACAGCAATATTATTCCACAATACTACATACACCATTAACAGTTTCCAGTTCAAGGACTTTGTGAGACAGAGTTAGCCCCTTTGTATTTACTAGCCTCTGTGGAATTTTTTTTTCCTTGAAATTGTACAGCTCCTAATTCTCTTATAATCTTGCAATGGCCTGGAATTAAGAATGGATGGGCTGCGACCCTTAAGTATTCATCCAAATATAAAATACGACTAGTGATTCTGAAGATAATATTTTAGAGTCTTATGATCCTGGGGATTACTTTCCCCATGGTACTGCAAGGTGGATGATCTACTGTGCCATGTTTCTTTCATGAATTATCTGTGAGACAGAGAAATGGCTTCACCTCTGCGTTAAGTCTAGCTTAGTTTGTGGTTTGTGTTCTAAAGTGAGGTAGTTACTCTGGCAGGAGTAATCTACCTAGTTAGCATAGTCTGGTTCACTGCTGTTGTTACTGTGCCTCTGTTCCTGTTGAGGTTTTCCAGCCTATTATCACTAGGGCTGGGACATTTGTTAGATGAAAGCTAAAGCAGATACTCCATCCCCTTTTCATTTTAGAATACAACCTCCATCTCTTGAGAACTAGGTACTGATCTGACCCCATGAAACTCAATCTGAACACAAGAAAGCACATTTTTTAACTGTGAGAATGGTCAAATGGTGAAGCATAGAGAGGTTGTGGGATCTCCATCTATGGAGACACTCAAAACCTCACTGGACGCAGCTCTGGGAAACCTGCTGTAAGTAACCATGCTTGAGCAGAGGTGTTGGACTAGATGTTCTTCAGAGGTCTCTTACAGTCTCAAAAGTTCTGTAGTTAGACTAGTCAAAAGATTGAGTCTGCTAGAGTGTACCTGTAGCAGATCTTTCCACCCTTGAAGCTGTTTTTAAAAGTAACACAACTCTTGGAGAACAGTGGAGTGGGATGGTTGCTTGTGTAAGATTAGTATCAAAGGTATTGTGTGAATGCCTTAGAAGTCTGGTAGTATAGAGGGTGGTAAGGTAGAGCACCACCACTTCTGAAACAAAAAGTGTTGGAGTCTGTTCTAATGACTGTCCATATTCTCCTAAACTCTGACCCTAACCATCCTTTCTCCCTTAAAGTATTTGGGTGGTTAGGCATTCATTTGTTCCTTGTTCACACAGTTAACGCTGTTAGCTGTAAACCTTTGCCCTTGTGGTGACTGGTTTCCCTTAGAAAGGGCAACCAGGACAATGTTGATTTACAGCTAATAGTACTTATAGTTGTCTATCCTTGGCTTCTTTTTCATTTGTGCTGTGTACCCTAAACGTGAATCCTTGTGCTGGCAGGAGACACAGAGCACCCTGATTAGCAGCCTAGGATTTATGTCTGCTGCCAGTAGTTACTGGAGTTCATTCATCTTGACACTTCTGTGAGCTGTTTTATGTTGGCAAATACAGGGCTGGTGTTACTCTTGGAAGTGGCTTTATTCTGGCAACTGGATTGGTTTTTTCTGACTTAAAAATGTTTGGATACATGTAAGCCTGTGACAACCAGAGGCAGTTTCCACTGACAACTGTATAATGAATTCGAAGCCACAAAATTCATTCTCACCCATATCCCAGCCTTTTATTGACTTTGTGAACTGGTCACTTCATGTCTCATCTCTCCCAGTAATATCCACCAGCTTTTAAGCCACCTTCCACCTCTGTTGTAGATAGCTGTAGTTTCCAAGAGCTGGGAAACAGGCCTAGAAAACTCATCAGGGAGAAAGCCATGCCAGAATTCCTTTGTGTTTAAACAGTCTTCATAAAGCCAGACACATCTATCTTGTTGTAACAGAGCTTGAGGGATACAAAACCAAGTCTGCTTTGTCACTACACTGTGTGGACCTAAAGAGACAGTTCCCTTAAAAAGTGCAGAGGATGCCTCTGTTGCTTCTTAATACCTGATCATTTCTTCTCATGTGCTTTTTGGTACGCTTTGTACTTCCCAGCAGATATTTTTAAAATACATTGTGAAAATGTGCCAGTTGATCTCAATCCAATATTAGGAAGAAACAATTAATTTGCAGTCCTTCCTTAACGTTGCTGTTTAAAGTTCATAGAGCTTGGCAGCTGATGTATCTGTAGTTTAATTCTGGAATGCAGTTCTTGTATTGTGTAATACTAACTAATGAAAACAAATGCTTTCTTCATTGCATGACACTTTTCTCACCATAACTAATTTAAACAAGCCATTGCTTCAGGAAATATGTAATAAAAGCAAGTCAAGGCCTTTTATTTTGTAAATGTGAAAAATAAATCAGGAAGTTGGAACAATGACATTCATTATCAGTGTCACATTTAACTTTTCATCCCAAGTGGCATTTTTCTCCTCAGAGACTTTAAGCAGCATATTAGGCATCTGACTTAAATTTCACTATATTGATGCTCAGCTAATTGCTGCTGGTGAGCACTGTGCCTGGGCTAGAAGCCTGCCCTTGAAGCTGGGTACCATGCCAGCTCCCTCCTGATCCACTGTGACAAGTAAGTGCATGTCTGAAGCTCAGTTATACATTTTATTGTACTCTCTGAACCTTTTCTGTTCTCCTGACTCCAAACTTGGAGTAATGGCTCTTAGGTGTTACTTTGCATCCTATTACATAAACAGCACTTTTGAATGAAGTTGTTGGGAGACATCAAATGGCCAAGGAATGGCCAGACAGATAACAATAAGGGTAAAAGTTTAATGAACAGAGAGAAATCAACCAAACAATGGAGGATTTGACAGCAGTGATTTATTTAAGCTGATGCTGCTTCACATGTATGTTTTTCTTTTGTTCATTTTAATTAATTTTTTTGGGGAATAGAATGTACAACGAATTGGTTTTGAATGAAGTAATTCTGCATATATGTGTTTACACTGTGGCTCTGTGATGACAAATAACAGACTTGTGCCAGCTGGATCAAACAGCAGTACAAATTTTGGCCAGTAGAAACTTAAGTACAAAGTTACATGTGGACAAAAATGAACAGTGGTATCTTTTGGCATGCCATCCTCTATCCTAGAATGCATCACATCCAGTGCTCCCTTTATCTGCCCTTTACATTGCAGAATTTGCTGTTGCATTGTGGTTTTATTTATGGACCCTAGAAACAGTCTTAAGGGAAGTACCACACCACTGCCAAGCATCATTTGCATTTTGGCACTGGAGAGCAGCACAAGATACTGAACTCTCTTCCAAGAAGCTGCAGAGCAAGAAACTCTGCTGGGGAGGAGTTACGCAGACAAACAGGGAAAACTTCAGGATGGGGAAGATGACACTTGCAAAGACCTGTGTGTGGCTTGCACCTTACCTGGCACAGAAGATAACCAGCATCCTAATGCAGGATTGGTAGGCGTCTAGGAAGGAGCTGCTGTAAGCTATTTGGAGACAGGCATTACTACAGTATTGCCAACCAGTTTGGGAATGAACAACCATCAGCAAACTGATTTGGGAGGTGTGATTACACTGGCAACTTCTGAATGACAGAGGTCACAGTGGGCTTTGTCTGTAAGGGCTTCCTCAGCTGAGTTGGCACAGCAGAGGAGACATTTCTTATCAGCTCCCTTCCAATCCCCCAGCAAAGCAGTTTCTTAGCAGGGAAGGATATTTCTTTGACAGTAGTCTGCCAAAATGAGTGTTGGTCATGTTTTTGCACAGTCTTAGCTAATGAAGAGGTCTATCCAGGTCAGTGAGCAGTTGATCCATTAGGATCGATGGAGTTCTCCAATTATTGGAGGTCAAGTCTTTCTCTTCTCACACATCCCTACCCATACCCTTGCACAGAAGCCTGTTTATTAGTCCCCTCAGTGACTAGGGAGACAGCTGCAGAATGGCTGTGGAAGGTGTGATTCATTGCCTGAAGCAGGATTGGGGTTTGTGTCTGATCCCTACTTCTCGGTTGGGATTCTGTTTAACATGGCCCACATGCTAATGGAGGTAAGAGGAGCAGATGGCTTGGTACAGATAAGTGGGCAAATTGCTATGCAGTCAGCAGAAACTGACATGAATCGCAGCCACTCTCTTTGTGCACGGCAACATGTTCATCCACAGAATCCAAGAGAGGCAGATCAGAGATTGCTGAATAGATTGACTTAGGCAAAACTCCAGATGAGCACTTGTTGAGTCTGAAAATAATGCATGTGTTCGATAGCAAGAAATAACACAGTTTCCTGCATCTCTTGTTTTCAGTCCATGCTGTTCCTCAGTCTAGGCTTTTACTTCATTGACTTTTCTTTTTAGTCTTGCCTCAGTACTGCTTTAAAAGGCCTACATACTGCATACAGTATTTCCAGTTTTCCAGCTCAACAAAGGAAAAGCCAAGGACTTCTTGTAGAGACAGTAAGAAGCATGGCTTCTTCCACCTAGTAAAGAATCAGAATCACTTAGTAAACACTGAAATCTATAAAACACATGCAATTCTGAAAGGAGGGGAAGAGTGGAAGAAGTGGATAGCACTGAGTAGCAAAGAACTTCATGTATTCTGCAAGAGAATCCCCATTGCTCTCTGGAGCTCAGTCTGTGCTCCACCAGGGTATGGTCATGCACCTTATGTTGCGGGCAGGAACCCTGTAATACACATTTATAAGAAACACTAACCCTGCTGTGCAGACAGTTGGTTTAGCATCCTGAGGCCCTGGAGTGGAACAGAGCATGTCATTCCAGGCACTGCTAGTAAGAACCTCTGAGGCACAGAGCACTCCCCAGACTCTACAGGTCCAGAGCTTCTGCCCTGTTCTATTTTAAGGTGCACAGCTGTTCACCACAGTCATTGCACTGCAGTTCTCATGTGACTTACTCTGGCTGGGGGTCCTTTTTCGAGTAAGGAAGGGGTTACTCTGTGTTCTTACTTTAGTTGCTGAGAACAAAGGCAAATTGCTGAATTGAAGCACACAGCAAGGAGTCTGCCAGCACCCAAATGAAAGTAAGGAACATGTATAAAGAAGTAGTAATAGGCAGGGATAGCGACTATTCAAGGATAATGACCTTTGAGATAGCAAATGTATATCGGGGTAAAGGACTCCTAGAAATAGGATTGAGTGGGAAGTGTCTCTGAAACAAGTGCAGTCAGGAAGGGATGTGGACAACTGGGCCCCCCTCCCCCTCCCAAACTGAACCTGATTAAAAATCTCACTTCAAAAATACTTTAAATGAGGAAGCAATAGAAATCTTGTGAATTACTTGTTGCTTTGTGTTGTAGTGCCAAGGCATTTTTACTTCAGCAGTGCATGACTTAAAACTGGATTTATTTTCTTGTAGAGTCATAAGCTTTTTTAGACAACACAGTGAAATTCCGGCTACTCCCTTCTTTCAGGACAAAGCATTTTTCTTTTGCTGTTGTCCTTTCTGTCAGTCCTGAATAATCAAAAAAGCTATATGATTTTTATTTTTTTCCCTTTCATGTATTATTTGAAAACTGGAACTTTCAAAGGCTTTCTTTGCTGAAATGTATAGAGATTTCTGTTTGTTCAGGAGTACATTTAGCATACCTAAAACTCCAGAGGAATTTGTTTAAAGAACTTAATTTTTATGGATCTGTGGTGTTTGCACTCTTGATATACAGTTCCACTGCCATGTCAGCTGGTTCATATACAATAAGGTCATCCCGTCACACCAAAATACCATTTTGTAAAGCCATATGCTTTCTCTGTTGTCAGTCTGTGCTAGCTGGCCTTTATCTTCCTTCGCAACGGGAACTGCCCAGGTGATAGCATTGATTAATCCACACATCTTTGCATGGTCATAACAGGAGGCACTGAAGCGTCCCCTCCTGCACATTTCCAGATCAGTGCCTATCTCAGGTGTCATTCACTGATGACTTTGAGCTAACTGTAGGCCATCACTGAAACAACTACCTCACTGAAGGCCTCATCTGACTGTATCTGCCACTACTTGTATACTTGCATTAACATGGGGAACCAGATCAGGAAGCTGAAAAAGAAAACTAACCCAGCAAAACAAAATCATTGTAATATCCAGTCTAATAATCTAAATTCTAAATTAAATAATTTCTAGCAGTCACTATCCAGTAGAGAACCACTAACCTACTGGGTGACATGGAGCAGCCTTCTGTGTCCTTGTACAGCTGTCTGCCTTTCCTCTTTTTCTGTTTACCTTGTGTATTAGATTATGAGCTCCTCTGGGAGCTCACCTCCCAGCATGTTTGCATTGTGTGCTCTAAATATGTACATGTAAATGTATGGCAAATCAGATAAAATTATGATAACCCAGGATATTCTTTAATATTAGCTGATACGATGTCTTACAGACCAAATCTTACTGTGACAGTAAAGGGTTTGTGTTTGGAGTCTCATATAAAAAGAATAGTATTTGCAATTAAGGTCTCAGTTCCTCAGCTTTTCTAAAGTTGAATATTGCAATACGAGTTAAAAACTACAGGCTTGATGGTCCTTTTACTTACACTGGTAATAGCAAATACTAAGTATGCTTTAACATGTGTGCTGTTCCATCAGTGGGACAAAGCTGAAGCTGAAGCTTTTACCACAGCCTGAAAAAAATAATAAATCACAAAGATAAGGTGAGTTAATGATGAAGAGAGAAATGGCTTTTAACACAGCTATGGTTCTACATCCTGTGGTACATTTAAGCATATGTTAACGTTGTGCCTGTTTATTCGGACATAATACAAGAAACATTTAAGAAAAATTATTCAGTGGCTGGAATTTATTAAAAGGATAAGGACTTAAAACTTTTTTCCCCCCTTTTAGCTATACCAGTAGAAACTGCCAAACAAAACGCAAACGTTGCTTTGGTTCTGACTTCGTGTGGAGGCCATATTGGTTTTCTGGAAGGAATATGGCCAAGGAAGTGCACTTACATGGACAGAGTCTTCAAGCAGTTTGTGCAAGCTATATTTGAGCATGGAAATAAAATCTTTAGCATGTAGCTTGGACCACTATTATAGCACAGTGGCACATTCTGACAAGGGCAGTTAAGCTTAGTGCACAAATTTTAACTCCTGTAAGCCAGCAAATGGATAAAGTCCATTACTACATGCAAAAATATTTTTGCCTAAGATTTTGTAGCGAGAAACTAAATATTATGTTGTCACTTTTATATTTATTTTTAATATGCCTTACTAAGAATGACCTTAAATGAAACAGCATTCTGCATACATCAAATTGCACTTAACCAAAACTATCAAGTAGAGAGACTATAATTCCTCAGGATTTTAATTTAAACCAGTATGTATTTAGGAGACTTAATTTAGATGGCTTTTAATATTAGAATGGTGACACTCAAAATAGCTTATATTATCCTATCACACATAGTGCAAGTTTGCCCATTCCTTAGGGCACTGATAGTGAAAATCTTGAAATATGAAGACAAAAGGAGGGAACAAAAAGAAGCACTGATTCTTCAAATAAATCAAAATTTCAGCATGTTATTCCATCGCATTAGATTGATACCTGCTTTTGCTATTCTGCCCTGAGAGTATTCAGATTTAGGGCTGGTTATTGTTTTTTAGACTAAGTCAATGCCATACTTGTCTTACATGATTATTTTTTAAAGAGCTAATTTATAGTCTTTACATATAACCAAAAGATTCATTTAAAACAGTACTGTAATAACTTATGTAATTAAAAGACATCTTGCATTTCAAAGTTTATGGAAACCTGGGTGTTGTCATATAAGTAATATATACTTCATATAACTGGTAAACTTGATGATTCAACCTGCTATGTTTATATTACCCTGTAAGAACATTTCAGTTTTAAAGAATAAACATTAGAGCATCAGGAAATTATTATATAATCTGCTTTAAATTAAAAAAAAAAAAATCCAAGCCATTTGTCTCTGCTATTGTTTCATATAATTTCTGAAAAGAACACAACAAACTGTTTAAAGAAAGGTGGGACGAAGGTTGGGATCCTGACTCTCTGGTTTGTTTATTTGATCATTTGTCAGCATTATGGCAGTAGGTTGTCAAATCACTGAAGGCGTTGCAAACCAGTTCCTGCCCTCACGGCTTGTGAGTGTGTGAGGCTGGCCGAGGCATCGCTGTCCTCCTCAGCCCTGACACACAGTGACAGCCAGTGTGGGCCTTTGAGGAGAAAGGACAGTTGGACAGAATATATTCTGAAACCATTGGGAAGTCTGAATTTAGGGCATACTGAAATTAAAAAAAGGCTCTTAAGGAGCTTCTGTGGAGCTCTCACCTTCTGCTGATCACTGGTTTGGGCCCAGCCACACAAGAGAACTCAGTAAAGATGCCTCTGCATTTTTATTTTTATCTTTTAAGCAGGGTCAGCACAAGAAGAAAATGTGGCTAAAAAAAGCAAGTCAGGTCTTTTGTCTCAAGCAGTACGTGAACACTTCTCTTGTAAGGCATGTTTCCTAGTAACAGCAAAGGAAGGACAAAAATACTTTTTGTCTTTAGAAGAAGAAATTGGGCCATGGTATACGAAAGCTGTTTTGTAAGGTGGACAGTTGAATTAAAAAAAAATTAGAAAATTCTTTCAAATTTTGACTTTTAAAACAAGCACTGGCCCTTGCCCAAATAACAAACTCTAACTTATTTTTTCTATAATAAGGAGAACGAGAAAAGTGACTTGCAAAAGCAAAATGAAATGTGCATGCTACTACAATACATAAAAACAGCATATTAGTAGGGTGCCTTATTTATTCTTGTATTCATTTCCAAGTTTTATGTTAATGCAAAAATGATGAGCAATAAACAGTGTATTTAGCGTTATATTTGTAAAGTTGTTTGGGTACAGTACTGTTCAAAACTCAGCATCAAGTATTAATAAAAATAAAACCACTTACATTAAATCACACCTTACTGTTTAAATAAAAGTAATATTATTAATAGCAGAATTTTTGTGTCTCTGCACTGTCTTACTTAATTTAGGTCCAGTCCCATATACAAATCCCCATGAGACATTTATCTTTAAAGCTATATGTAGCAAAAATCTGTAAAGATGTCTTCCTCCCCTCCCCCCAAATATAGTGTGTTTTTCCTTATACTCTATTAGGGAAAATGCATTGTTAAAAGCACAGTGTGCAAAGTGGTAACAACCCAATCTTACTATGGATATCTTCAAGCTTTGCCAGTCAGATTTCTGTAACGAATAATGTGGTCACTTACCTCAGATCTCGCAAGGGACAAACAAGCCAGAAACAAGTGCCATAAGCATTTTTGCTATGTAACATCTGTGTACCTTGTTCACAGAGTTTCACAAGTGAGCCAGAATTCACAATGTGCCCTCTATTCAAAACAGTGTGAATTTACAGGGTCTTAATTTGGGTTTTCATGTGATCTAAGTATCCAAACACCAACAGGAATATAAAAAGTTGAGGTGGGAGGGAATTGTTAGTTATCATTGCACTCATCACTGGAAAGGTAGAGTAGAATGAAATGAAATTGCAAGCCACAAGGGCTGCACACACCTACCTCTTAAAGAAAACTTACTTCCTAGTGCAGAAACCCATAGTAGCTGAAGTTGGTGGGGACTTCTATAGAGAGTGTCTACTTCAATCTTCCTGCTCAAAACAGGACATATTACATATGGGCTCCAGAACATCCACCTCTTCTCCCTTTGCCTTTGGAGTCAATGCATGGTACTGTTCCTTTTATCTGTAAGGCCTTCAGTCCCCCAAAAGCCATCTGTGACCTCAGCTGTCTTAGTACCAGATCATAAGACCAAGATTTTAAAGCGTAATTTATTATGTCCGCACTTGGCAAAAAAAAAAAGAAAAAAGAAAAAAAGACTTAGAGAACTGAAAGTTTCAAATAGTGAAACATGGTTCTATGATTTTATACAGAGAAACTAACCCATGGCATATATTTCACACTGAACAGAAGAATTAGTGCTCTCTTTAGAAACCAAGACACATAACAGTACAGTTTAAAAGGCTTAGCAGAAAGGGCTGTGGAGGACAGTCCACAACTGATGTCAAGAAAATGCCAATAATTCAGCGGTGACTCCAGGCAGGTCAACATGGTCCTGTCAATATGGCACCAAGTGTCACCCTTCAGACAGTAACATGCTGACTGTTGCAGGATACAGTGACTCTGAGACTCACCATTCTCCTGAGAGCAATTCTCACATTCAGCATGAAAGCAAAGCAGACAAGTAACAGCCCAGTTTTTTTTCCTGCCTCCCTGCAAAAAGAAAAACCCCCAAACAAAATCAGCTATTCAATTCCACACATCCCCCCCGTTTTGAACATGGCCTCCCTGCTTTGTCAGTTAAATGCTCTGCAAACCTCTTTAACTCCAGGCAGTCAGGATACCCTTCAACCCCTGTTGTCCCACGTGACATTGGAATTTCAGAGAACTACTTCTTCACCCACAACTCCTATAACTACCTGGCTCATGCCAGTGACTCACACCTGCCAGGAAGAGGACTTTCAGTCCTGCATGTGGTGCTCAGGAGTGAGCACACTGTACTTCTCCCCAGGCCTCTTCAGCTCAACACATCATCTTGAGGGAAAAAAGGAAACATTTGTTCCCCAAGTCATCTGAGTTGCTGTCACACACAGGCACCCTTCAACCTGCGCCACTTGCTGTAGTTCTCATCCCAGGATGCCAGCTGGTCAAAAAAATGCTTAGAATGATCAAGGCAATGGATAAGAAAGAGGAAGGTATAAAAAAGTTCGAGACACTTTCCCTGGGGGCTTGCCAGTGCCCTCCAGAACACATTCTGGGTAGCCCCCACAACAGGCTAGTGGTGATTCTTTCCATCTAACAAAATAACTCCAGTAGCAAATCTGATGTGGAATATCCCAGCCATGTTTCTACTTTTTTTTTGAGGGGGGGGGGGGGTGGAAGGGTTTTTTTTTTTGTTTTTGTTTTTTTTTTTTTTAGTTTTCATTCCAAAAGAAGAAAAGGAAAAATCTGCCAAACAGTTCTTCATTGGCCAACATCTCTTTTTCTGAGGGATCCAATTTTCCTGTATCATTCCTTCCACTGGAGATACAAAAATCAGCCTCTCCCTTCCTGGATGATGATACAAGGACTTTTTGAATCTGCTGAAGGGAGGGAAATCAGGGGCCTGTGCTCTCTCAGCTGCTCCTCCAGTTCCTTAAAGGTTCTATATATGTAGTGATTAGAAACCCACTGGTTTAACTGAGCTTCCCACGTGGCCTTACCTCACCTGTCTGGGGTGTTCTGAGGGCTAGCAGTGCTTGCAAGGTTAATTACAGGTGAAAGGTTTAAGCAGCTACTGCCTCTTGGTTGTCTGTCACCGCTTTCTTGCTCAGATGAGATGTCTGATAAGCAATAGGGCAGGCTGGGAGCATGTCTGCATGTCAAATGGGACTGCAAGATCTGTGTGCTAGCAGGACTGCTGGGACTGAGTTTGGGATCAAGAGCTCAATCCTGTAACTGCAGCCCACCCCAAGGCTGCAGTTCTACAAGCAGCTGTCAATGTTAATAGCTCCCTCCTGCCTAAAGGGTAAGGCTTGCTCTTACTCCTCTGCTTTGTCTTATCCTCCCTGATTCCAGTCATATGGTTCTCAGCCTTTCTTACTCTGGCAGAATATGATTCAGTTTTTCCACTGGGCTATTTTTTTTTTTGCTAGCTCAGTAAATTAAATTTACTTGCCCATGTGAGTCCCTCAGGTGGATGGAGGCTGACATGAGTTAAAGAGCTGGAGAACACTGCTGAGAATGGGGAAAGGAAGTGGGGGAGAATAATCAAAGAGACTTCATCTTTTTGGTGACAGTCATCTCCTGAAGCTGTAGCCCAGCAAGGCACTCTCTGCAATTAGTGGGATGATCCATGTATCAGCTGAGTTATTGCCCCAGTGAAAAAAGGCATAACTTAGAAGCAAGTAATTTTTCACTTAGTTGCAGACAAGAGGCATTCCAGCAGTGGTAAATTAACAAAAGGCAAAATTAACAAAAAATCCATTTGGGATTAAATCTGGCCTATCCACACACTTCAGCTATGTGAATGCAGTTTCTCCTCTCAGCTCTACAGCAAATTTGTGCCTGAGTACTCCTGTTCATAATCACCACAACTTCTGAGGACAGTAAATTTCTGTTAAGCTTGTTTTCTTTCAGCAAAGTGACATTTGCTGGCAAGTTCACACTGACATCAGTGCTTCAAAATGCTGCCACCTTCTGTGAAAAACTGGAATTTACTGGTATTCTATCCCATGAACTGATTTTTTCCAAATTTTGGAATTTAATGCTTTATAAGAATGCCTGCTGCTTTACTACTTCCCTGCTGCACAGCAAATTACTATTTCATGGAAGGATGGGAAAAAATCTAGGTTTATTTGCTTCATGTTTCTAAGAAAGAGGGATGGGAAAACATCATGTTAAATTTATAAAGTTCATGATAACATAAAGAAATGCTTTTATCATCCTCCAGGAAATTTACAGGCATCACAGTGATTAAAATATCCTTCATTTGGAAAGGATTCTGTTGGTTACTGTAGGAGAGCAGGAGACCACATGTTGCTGCGTTCATTGTAAAGTCACAGCAGATTATCATGCATTAAAGAGGAGCTGCTACAGGGAGTTATAAATAACATCTCCTCCTATCAGCTTTTAAAAGAAACTGCAGCTGCTGAAAATTTCCAT
Organism: Sclerurus mexicanus; assembly: GCA_013396755.1. Taxonomy (NCBI): domain Eukaryota; kingdom Metazoa; phylum Chordata; class Aves; order Passeriformes; family Furnariidae; genus Sclerurus; species Sclerurus mexicanus. Next base: position 221,463 of record VWZF01007018.1, on the reverse strand, counting down.
TTGTCCAGTACAAACTGTGCTTCAATGGAGTTTGTCCAGGACTTAGCAAGGAAGGCAGTTCCTTGTTTCAGTTAACAAAGAGACAAAAAACTTTACAGGCAGAACAAAATATCTACAGTTAATCTGATCTATGTACAAACAAATTTATTCAGAAAATTTGACAGCAATTTCCAACAATTAATCCCATAAATGTCATAGCTATAGAAATCACTAAAACATTTGGAAGATTATAAAATAGACCTAAAAAGTTTATGATAAAAATAACCCCTTTTAAAGGCTTCAAACATAAACACATATTTACAGAACCAAGTGCTGAAATCCTTGAGTGGTTTTTGTTACATCAATGAAGTATAACCAGAAATCTGTACAGGAAATCAGAGATCTCTGGGAGAAACCCTGTCACACACCATTCAAAACCTTTCCTTCTAACATCTTCTGTGGTTACAGGCCAAGGTTCATCATGCTGTTCTCCAGTCATTCTGATACAGTGGTGCAGGTACATCACTATGTGAATTCACAGTCAAATAAACTGAGACTGTGTCTATACTGGCAAGTAGAAGATACTGGTAGGAGTGGATATGCACAGCAAAGCTACTGAACGTCAAGATCCTGACACACATGCCATATGCATTTCAGGTTAACACCTACTTCAGATTAGCCCTAGCCTAGTACTAGTGGATGGAGCACACTAGGTATGCATGAGTTACCCCTACATTAAGATTCTAGATAGCATCAGTAGCTCACTTTTGAAGGAAATCTTCTGATCACTCTCACTTGTCATGCTGGATCTTGGAGTGTGCATAATGGATTCCTTCTGAAGGAAACCAAACCCTCAATTACATCTCGAGAACATACCCAACATCTTCCAAGCCTAGCAGTCACCACAGGACTAGACTAATGCTGGTCTGGACTGGCACATCAGTGGTGTGGATGTCAGATCCTCAGCTCCCCTTCTTTTCTTCAGAACTTCTCTTATTTGCCACTGTAGGCACAGTCTCAGAGACTGAAACATCCTGAGGCAAAGAAACAAGGTAAGGTTAGGTGAGGTATAAACACACTACAGTGTAGCAAGGTCTGAAATATCCCAGACCATGGCAAAAATCACAAATATATGGTTATGCTATAGAATGAGTTGTGAAACACTGCAGAATACACAGAATAAACCAACTGGCTGGTTACCTGCAAGGTCACTGCCAAACTTTGGAAAGCAAAACAAGTTGGACGAGTGGAATTAAAAAAAGGCAGCTCACTGAGCAACATCAGTGCTCTGGAGAGAGGAATGGACACGGCATGGGACCAAGTCACACCCAACAATCCTCTCTCTGCTCCGAGACACAGACAAGCGTCTGTCCTGCTTTTACACCCAAGTGTCACATGCTGTCACCGTTCTGCACCTGTGCCAAGGGGGCTGACTGCTGCTTGCACACTTAACACAGCAGAGCAGCAGGAGATCTCCAGTAACTCCAGAATGGATCTCTGCATCTTTAGTTTCCAAAGGTAGTGTTAGAGAAGATCGCTTCTGGTACAGCACCTAACCTGTTTCAGGCTCTCAAACATGTTTGCGAGCAGGGGCCTGCACACCCTGAGGAAATGCAGGTGCAAGCACATACAGCTGTGACACCACCAGGGACTTGTGGAGACTCCGAGTCACAGAATCCCAGAATCCCAGGATGGGTCAGGTTGGAAGGGGACAGCAGTGGGTCAATCCGGTCCAACCTCCCTTCTGAAGCAGGGCCATCCTACAGCACATGGCCCAGCACTGCACTCAGACAGCTCCTGAGTATCTCCAGTGAGGGAGAAGCCACATCCTCTCCGGGCAGCCTGTTCCACTGCGAGTAAAGTTCTTCCTCATGTTCGGGTGGAACTTCCCGCTCATCAGTTGTGTCGGGGGAACATAAACACCATCCCCTTCCAAACCCCCTGCCGTGGCCACAGGCACGCTCACAGCCCCGTCCAGCCTGGCCAGGAACGGGGTGTCCACAACCTCCCCGGGCAACCCGCTCCAGCGCCTCGGCCCCCTCACAGGGACGGATTTCCTCCTAGTACCGAATCTAAACTTTCCACGCTCCGTTTGAAGCCGCTCGCCCCGGCCCCGTCCCTACACGCAGCTGTAAGCACCCTGTGGCCCTCAGACGCCTTTATTATGGAGCGCTGTCCCTGCGCTCCTCGCTCACCACCCGCACACGGCTCAGGCCCCGCCCCGCCCCGCCCCTCACACGCCGCGCATGCGCCCCG
>VWZF01007018.1:54758-219163 GCA_013396755.1 Sclerurus mexicanus | reverse complement strand
TGGCCTCAGCCGGGACGGGGGGCTGCGAGACCCCCTTGCCGTGTCCCGCAGGTTGGCATCCAGCCTCAGCCCCTGCGGTACGGACTGGAGGGTGTGGGACTCTCGTTTCTCTGCTTTTTTGGTTGTTAGGTGGGGGTTTTTTTATCCCTTCCCCCCCCCCCCCCCGCCACTCCCCGGTACTTCTTGCACCAAAATCTTTGGTCGTTCCTGCACTTCGGTACCTTCCTTGCCTTCCAGGATCTGACTTTATACCCCAGGGCAGAGACTGCCAGTTCTGGAATGTCTGGAAAAGACTTTGCTCTTTTGTGCAAAGTATTAATAGGGAAGAAATTTCTGTTAAAGAGCTTTGTGTGAGGAGAATGTATTTGTCAGCGTCCTGAGAAGCAGTGCCGGTGAGGGAAGGGTTGTACTTTCTGGTTTGTACTTGAAAGTCTTTCCCGAGTGTGCCATGTCATGTGTCTGAGAGCTCTCTATTTATGTCTGGAAAAAAGCCAAGGAGGTCCAGGTGTATACAGTATGTGTCACGGTGTTCTCAAATGCTGAGAGTCGGTGCTGCATTCTAGAAGACCAGAGGCTTATTCAGCAACCAGAGCTGTTATTCCCAGGGTGAGTGTGGCCATACCGCAGCTCTGACGGACTGTCTTGGACTAGTGGAAACCCGTAGGCTTGCAAGGTCTCATGGAGCTCATCAGCTATTAGAATGTAGGCACACAAATTCTATTACCTGCTCCTCAGGGAGAGATGTGGAAGTAGCACCACGAAAAGTGCTATTAGAGGAGAGGTTTCCTACCTGAACAGAATTAAAAAATAGATCCCAAATATGAGTTGCTTGTCATGCAGTTTCTTTAAAGGTCAGAAGACAGCACGGGTGTCTGGAACATGAGTTTTCATCAGTTTTTTCAATTAAAATTATCACTTTGCATGGTTAGAAGTACTTTGATAAATGAGTGGATTATTGAAAATGAGGTTAAGGACAATTTAAAGTCTAAAGAAAAGAAAAAGTGCAGTTGTTTACTTTTTCCTTTTAGATAATGAATAATTATTAAAAGTAGCTGAATGTAAGTATCTTTCAGATTGTTAGAGAGAGACATGCATTTGTCAATACTGAAAGTTGTATTGTAGTTGTAATGAACTGAAAGTATGTGGTCTGTGTTACACAACTGGTAACTTGAAGTTCCTGTTTGACCTTAATAATCTGCCAGATTTAACATCAGGTCAGTTAAGGTTTGAAAAGCAGTATAGTTTTGATGCAGAAATATTTCTTTGTCGGTGATAAAAATTAATAGGCAATTCTTGATCGCAAAAGGTGATGTGGAAGTTCTGACCACTGAGTCGTCCAGTAAACTTAATTTTAAAAACTTATTAGTGAAACTTTGCTGAACAATTATTGCTTATGCCATAATACAATAAGTGTCTTCGAATAAGAGAACTGAAAAGTTTCACAAGGCATAAATACGTATGAAAGGGATGATCAACCAAATCTGTAAAGGTTTTTTTACCAAGGGTCTCTGCTAGTTTTCAGACTCTTGTGCAGAATAACTTTTGCATCATTAACATCATTTCAGGTCTCATGAAGTCATTGTCTTTAAATACCCAAGGCAAATGTCTGAAATTATGCTACTTTCTAGGCTTTCCATCGCTGATTTGTAGCTTAAGTCATATTAGAAGGAACAGCTGTAGCTGGTTGCTGATGTCTGTGAAGTTCTGTTGTAGCAGCCACAAAACTTAGTAGAGTCTAATGAATTTATTTACTGCTGCTGTGAGGCACAGGATTGACAGCAGGTCCACTTTTTTGTTGGCCGTAAAAGGGAGCAGCATACTGTTTTCTGGAAAAAGGTTGAAAAGCTGAGAAACTTCCTTTCGAACGGTGATGTTATCTGCCACCTTTCGCAAGGTAAAAGGGTAATGCTTAAGACAGCAAAATGCCAAAAATTGTTGGATATGGAGATAAAAAGTAAAATTTGTTGGTTGTTTTTTGATTGTTAGTTTTTTAATTCTGTATCAAAGAAACTTTATGCAGTGTTTGAAGGGATGGAAGAAGGTGGGAATTCAGAGTCTGAGGAGGAAGTTAATAAAATGTTTACTGCATAAACATTTTTTCTTCTTCGTAGGTGGCATGAAAGGTCCTGTTTGTAAGCATATGCATAAGGAATGCTCTTGGCACACCGTGATAAGTTACTTTGGCCTAAACATCGATTGCCTCTTTTAAAAACCTGTAAGTAGAATAAGTGTAATTTGATTTGAGATTGCTTTGCTTTCTGATCACGGTTAGTGAGATCTGCCTATAAATGAAAAAGAGAATGTATGAAAGTGAAAAGTTAAAACATTTGACAGAGACTCTTAAAGCTGAATCAGTTGTTGTATTTTACAGAAATGGCAGCTCAGAAAAGGAAGTCTACGTTAGTAGAGCCTTCTGCTAAACGTCCAAAGCTGGACAAGAACAGTAAACAGTCATCAGCGAAAAAGGAAAAGGAGGTGTCAGATACAAAACATGGCTCAAATAAATCAAAGCCTAATCAGCGTGCAACGCAGGAGAAAACCGTACTCAAAACCTCTGTCAAATCAAACAGGTCAGTAACAAGAAAGTATGTAATTGTTCCACGTTATCTTTGTAGATTACATTAGCACAATAAAAATACAAGCAGAGGGAATCTGAGTTAAAGATACAGCTAAATAGTTAAATAGTACTAGTAGGGAGATCAGCCTTAGATCATTAAGTACATTGTCTGCTACATGATCTCTCTCTGGAACCCTGTAAGTGTCTTGAAATGCAGAAAGACTTACTTTAAAAAAGTGTCAGAAGCAGAAATTAAGTTAATACTTCATTTGAAAGCCACAAGTGTCAACGATTAAACTGCTAGAGATCTTAAAAAGCATTCATCTGAGGTTCGTAGTTCAGTCTTGCCATGCATAAAAACCATTAAGCATACACGTTAGAGTAACCAGGTAGAAGAGCACTGTTTTTAGAATGATTCAAGAAAAAATTCTTCTAAAATTGTTGAGGATGTGAGATCCTGTGTTTCAAGGAAAGAAAAAAAGGAGGCAGAGGTTATTAGGAGTTAAAGAATCTTATGACAAATTCTACTTTCTGGATGCTGAAAAGATTCAAATAACTGTCTTTCAGTGATAACACCAGTGAACCTGAACTAGGCATGCGCATGACTACAAGATCATCAGCATTCAATTCAAATAATAAAACAGTAACTGGCAAAGAAGTCCAGCAGCAGCAGCCTAAATCTGCAAAAAATAAGGAGGTATGCCAGAAAAAATCTGTGCAAGAAATTCCTAAGTCAAAATGCATAATTGCACCAAATGAGCCAGTAATGAGGAGATCACAGAGACTGCAGCAGTTAGCACATGTACATGTTCCAGCAAGATCCCTGCGCAACAGAGAAGTTAAAGAAGAAAAAGTTTCGGAAGTTAAGCCGAGTAGCCAGGCAAAAAGAAACACTCACAGTGTTTCAGGAAAAGCACTTAAATCTGCTGGTGAAAAAACAGAACAGAAAAACACAAAGATAAAGCCAAAAAATACAAATGAGGATAAAGAAATACATGTAGAAGTGACCAGCTCTCTGAAAGAGAAAAAATGTAAAACAGACAACAAAAAGGATAATTCCAACAGCTTTCAACGCAGTCTTCAAGGGTCCTCATTATGTCCTGATACGAGTCTTGAGGAGGTTAAGAAAGACCAAACGGGCCCTGTATCTCCTAATTCTAGCAACACAAAGAAAGTGGAAACTAATTCTCCTAAGCCAAATTCTAAGACAGTATCCAAGGAAAAGCAACAAACGCATCAGAACATAAAACCCAATGCAAAACCAAAAAATGCTTCACAGCCATCTGTAAGTGAAACAAGTCCGGCTGATCAGCCAGAGAATGATGCGAAATCCAAAAGGGTGAGCATCCTTGAACTTTGTGAAGAAATTGCAGGTGAGATTGAGTCCGATACAGTAGAAGTGAAAAAAGATTCCCCTAATGCTGAGGATAGCAAAACAGAAGAAAAGCACGATGACCTACAGTTGCAACAAAGTGAAGTGCTTACTCAGAAAGAACCTAGTCAAAGTAGTCAGTGCAAACGTTTTTTCCCTAGCAAAAAAGGAATGCCTGTCAAATGCACTCTGAATGGTAGAAATAACTCCTCAAACAAAAACTCTAAATGGACCAAAATTAAATTGCTGAAAGCTAGCAACATGAGGCAAATTAACTCAAATTCTGCAAATGCCTCCAAGCTTTCTTTTTTAAAGGATTTCTCTGAAGTTTCAGAGGCAAGTCAAATAGCTACCGAAGCAGAGCTTTCGAAGGCACAAGGCAAGCTGTCAACAAGACACTCAGAGAATGAAAATACAACGTGTATGCAGGAGAAATCAGATCCTCCTGAAAGAGCTGAAGCTAAAGAAGTGACATTAGAAACAAAACAACCTGTGAGGAAAGGTGCAGAAAATGGTTTGTTGCCTAATTTGCCAAAACATTTATGTGAGCCAAGACCAGATGAGGTAAGTTATTTTAATTATGGTGTATGGTGGGAGGGTGTTCTAAATCTGTTCTGTTTTCTGAGAATCCCATGCTCAGAAACCTTGTTTTAACAATGACTTTATTTTACAGTAGCTTAAAATTTTCAAATGTTTTAAAATTTACTACTGCATTGTCATAGGTGGGATTATAGTAAGCTGAAAAATTAATTGATTGCACAATTCTAAATTCTCATGTCAGCTAAGTGTTGATCAGTAGAATTTTCTGCTGGAGCCAAAGGTTGTACAGATTTGTATGGAGTTTTTTTCATGACTTAAGCTTTCATAGCTATTCTGTTTTGGAAAGGTGTATTAAAAGAACACTTGTTTCCCTCTTCTTTCCTTATCTGAGTGAGTTTCTATTAAAGTTTAAGATTTTAAGGGCAACTGTGTTCTAGAGGAAGTATTTTACAGGCTTATATATAAAATGTAAAAGATCTGTTTAAAAATCAATACCACGAACTTCAATATGGACTAGCGAATTAGTTGCATTTTTGTCTGCTTAAAATAACGTATGAGTCAGAAAACTGGTGCTGTATTCAAGATGTTAATTAGTTAAATCAGTGATTTTGTTAATAGGTTAAAGGCACTAAATAGTTTGGGGGTTTTTAATTTAATGTTTCCTGTTTTGTTTAGAACTTTCGATTACATTTGGAATCAAGTCCAGAAAGTTCTCCAGTAAAGTGTGTTACAGCTCCTAGACCATCAAAACAATTTAAAAAAGAACCCAAAGAAAGTGAACCTCAAGGTAACTGTTTACTAGTCATTTCTCCACTTCTTTTTACCAGTTCTATGGAAAACATAAGGTTTCCTTTAAGAGAAATGTTTCATGGATTAGGGTACATTTGGTGCAGAACTAAGCTACTGGAACTGTTCACCAGTTTTTGCATTGCTTTGTGTCACACCCAGGGCCACTTTAGTAGCACCAAAATGTCCTTTTAGCTCTGGGCTGTGAAGTAGGAAAGAGGGGGAAACCCAATCAAATTCTTTCTTTTTCCATGTAATAAAGCAGTAAAACTTAGAGTAAAACTTGCGTATTTCAGTTGGCTTCTCTTAGTTTTTATTAATTCTGTTTTGCTTTCTTTGAATAAGTATCTGCATTTCTTTCTTCTAAATTTTTCCACTTGGTCTTGACCAAATTATTAATTATCACTCTCCTGTTTTTCTTACATAGTCTTCATTTATCAGCATGTGAATGTAGTTTGTCAAAGCCTATGAGGAGTGTGATGTGACTATTTTGACTAAAGTATATTTGACAAAGAAATACTATCAATACATCACTTAACATGTCTATTCATTAACTTTTTTTGTTCTGTTTTTTGTGGTGGTGGAGTTTTGGAGTTTTGTTCTTCAGTCTGAACCTTATTTTGAGTGCACTGTTTAACTGTTTAGCTTTAGTAAGTATAGTTGGGGTTTTTTTGAAGGGCAAAATAGTCTATTTGTACTGTTAGAGAATGTATAAAGTGTTTTTTCTTTCGTTTGCTGTTCTCATTTGTTTCTTTTCATCAATTGTTATAGAATATGGCTTGGATGGGGACATACTATACATTTATGATTTGAATACTGTACATAGAGCTATTTATGTTTGTGTCTGTATAAACATACTTAAACTCCTATGCAGTTTCACTCCTGGCTTTGTTTAGCTGCTGGCAAACTGCCCTGCAGAGCTGTTCTGGAAATGCTGGAGAAAATGACATTTTTTTTTAAAGTGTTGTAGAGAAACATTTGAAGACTGCCTCAAGGTTGCATCTTTTTTTATTAGCCACAAACAAATTGCAACATTGTCTTGAATATGTTTTTTGTGAAGCACTGTTTGTGTAGCTCAAATTCCCTTTGCAACTAAAAACTTTATAATGAAGTCATAATCTTTGATTAATTGTAGATTTGGCTCCCACGCAGTTGACGCAAACTTCACCTACAAATCAGACTTCTGAAACTGAGAACAGGTATAGTATTTCATACATTATGAAATTACAGTAACCTTCCATAGAGTTACAAGAGTATTTATTTTAAGACTAACTCTTGTTTCCCAGCCTCAATTTTCAGTTTCAAATGAGTGACCTGTCCTTTGTAAAAACAGATTTCATGTTGCCCCATAGTTAAGGGATGTTTTTGTTTTGCTAAGAAAATCATTAAACAAGATATTTTTAACTGCACAGTTATTTTTAAAAGTATTATTTAAGAGTTGGGAAAACCTTTATAGTGGTCTCTTTCTTAAATCACTTAACCAGAGGGTATGGGCAGGGTTTACCACATGATTTTCACTTACTGAATTATTTCACTTATATCTGGAGCATTCTAACCTTAAAATTATGGGAGTCTGTGAAATCATGTGAAATCTTTTTTGTTGGGGAAGAGGGGATTTAATTTGGAATTGCTTTGTGATTGCTGTGAAATGAAGGTGTCAGCACCAGACATGTTAAAAAAAAAAAAAGGTTCTTAGTACTAACTAATTTTGTTTTACAGTTCAGATTTGCATTTTATCCTTGGTCATGTTGACTGTTGTAGTTTTTGAACAGTTCTGACATAGTCTCTTTACAAGGTAAAGCCAATAATTTCTTTGCACCTGATACCTTGAACAACAACCTAGTTGGCACAGTAGTTAGTATATCGATACTGTTTTCTATATTCATAATGGAGACAAGAATAAATGTTTAAGCTGATTTTCAATACATCCGTCTGAGGCTAGATAAACAATTCTGACTGACCAACTTGGTTGTACATATTGAAAAACTCTACTACTGTGGAATTTCACAGAAGGTGGATGGGAGGGTAAATGCAAAACTAGTTAAATGATTGGGTTTAGAATTTTCAATAGGCATTACAATAACTATGATTTTTCATATTTTTATTCTCAACTGTCAAACAACTTCGTGCTATCTACTTGAATTTATTACTTTTGTTACCTGAACAAGCCCATATTACTTTACTATTATTTGGATATATGTTTTTCTTCTGAGACCTTTCTTACCCTGCTTTCCACGCATTATCTAAGATTTAAGCCATCATTCTTTCTGTGGTACTCCTGCCATAACATAATCTGTGTTATCTATGTGCATATCTACAGTGTAGCTCTCTTTAGGGCTTTGTAAGAAAAGGTTGCAGCAGAGAAAGGCAAAACTTGAAGTGGCTACTTAATGCACATTTTAGGGCACTCGACAGGAATAAAAAAAATTAGCTCTGATTTAGCAGAAAAAATGCTGGTTTAAAAACATATGGCAACAGTTTTTATTTTTTAAAAAGCTCATTGGATTTACCTTGCAGCTGTCATAATTGTTTGGTCCTGTATCCTTAGTTTTCTCAGAAAGAGAAAATACCTAAATAACTAGTTGAACTGTGTGTATTTCTGTGTGTGTTTTGCTTTGGTGATCTCCCTGAGTCTTATCCAAACCTGGAATTATTGTCATTTTTTTACCCCTGAATATAGTAGCAAGTTCATAGAATAACTTTGTTGATGTGTTGTAGTACTTTACAGTGTTTATGTCAGCTGTGACAGGGGGAAGGTTAAGCTGAGTGAGATTCTAGTGATACCCCTGCATTTATTCCTTGGGTCCTCTGCTTCCTCCCTTCACTGTCAGCCATTAGAAGAGAATAAGCTTAAATTGGAGAGATTTGTCATCTGACTTATATTTGTAGAAATATTTACATAGTCTGCTTTAGCAGTCTGTTGTATGATACCTAAACCTTAGGTAGGAAGTATATAGTGCTAGGCACCAGTGGTCATACTCTGAGAGTGCCTCAGTTAAATGCTTGTGTTAATGGGTGTGACTAACCTGCCTACTTCATAATTTTTAAGAAAACAAAAGATTTTGTAGTTAGGCTAGTCAAAAACTGTATCCTTTGTTTAATCCTTCTGTTTCCTTATTTTTCCATAGGACTTACAGTTTAAAATATATAGGACGGTGTTTTGAGCAATGCATTTGGATTTGCGTCTCATTAAAGTTTAGTTATACTAACCACAATGGCTTTGAGTATCTAGCATGATATGTATAAGTAGTTCTGTTTTTAACATGAAATATGTTTGTATTTCAAGGGTTCCATTGTCAAATCCTTCATTGACATCAAAATGCAGTAACGTCCCATCTTCAGAGGAACATATTCAGAAGCTAAAAGAAGCAGGAAAAGATGGTGAGAAGCAGCTGATCACAGTAAGTAGTACCCTTTTAGTAAGGCTTATAGCTTCTCAAAGAAATTACTTTTAAATTTGCAGTGCTGTTTTTTTATGAACTTACCTAAAAATCATTACTTATACCTACTACTTATTATCAACATAATTGATTCGTGAAAATAGAGTCTGTATTATATTGTCATTCAATGACGATGGAAAAATGGTGGCACCCAGCCTTAACATTTAAAGCTGATTCTTGTTAAAAAAAATTTCTACATTTTTGAAATAGAATGGCTATTCAGTGAAAACACAGCTGTTTGAGGGAGAATGAATTTGCTTTTACTTATGTCCAAAATCTCATTTTCTTAAAATTTCAGAATTATAGGAAGAGGTGCATCTGGCAGATTGTGTGCCATATTAATACCAAGAGATTTGTTCTTGTGTCATTCAAATGCCCATTCTTCTGAGACAAACTTAAAGATTTTCCAGCGGATGCATTTATTTTCACCATAGTATTTAAGCAGCAATACCAGTTTGGTTATTTATTCTTCCCCTTTTTGATGCTAGCTGCAAAATACAGGTAACAAGAAAATGCAAAATAAGAAGAGAGTGGCAGTTGTTTTTCTGCCTTTTATAGAATCACTCAACTTGGTAGTGAAACAGTTGGAATTTTTGGTTGCGTTTTGTGTTTTTAATAATCCACGTATCAGATAATCCTTGAGAAATGAAAGGCCAGAACTGGAAAGCTACAGAGGGAGAGGAATCCAGGCTGTAAGAAAGGAAGCTTCTTATGAATTTACATCTCTCACATACATAACTGAAGGTCTTGCTAAACTGTAATTTTTTCATGTAATACATGGATTATACACGTGAAAATACTAACTAAAATAGAATCAGGTGAATTCTGAGCGTGCTCTTATATCCATACTGAAATACTTTAAAATCACAACTTCCAAGAATTAAATTGATAAATATATCCTTGAGTTGCCTGAACTTATACAAATCTAGGCATGTGAATGCCCAGCCACAGGATGATAACTGAACTGTATCTAACATTTCAGTTACTGCCTCTTTGAAAATATTTTACCAACAGAGTTAAAATGAATGATAAATATCTTAACTATATTAAAAGGACTATAATAATATCCCTTTTCATTTCGGTAAAGCTAACTTAATTTTTGCTCATGCAGTAATAGAACTTGACTGAAAAGTTGCTAGGATCTTTGAAAAGAAGAAATACAGGACTTCTTGCTTGGCTACTGAGGAGAGGTGGTGTAGCTCTCCTTTGCACTGTTAGTATAAAGAGATTTATTGCAACTTACTGACTATGCTGGTAGTATCTTTGTATTCCACCCAAATTAGGAGAGTAATATTTTCTTTACTGTAGATATTCAAACAGTAAAAGTTATTTACCGAGCAAAATTTCAGAGTATGAAGAAAGGTTCATCGCTGAAGAACATCAGGAAAAATGGGAGAGACTTAGTATCTGGTTTTGTATGTGTATTTCTGGAAAATGCAACTGAGCATTGTATTTAATTTCTAAATTTGAAAGCAACAGTTTCACAATATCTTACATATTTTGGCACTTCATGGAAATCTAATTCACTTTGATTTCATTGAGTTCAGAGTAGGCTTCTTCTTGTGTTGAAAGGGCATTTTGATAATGCCAGTATTTCACTTTACCAAGAAAGCATTAGGTAAGGTATTGATTTGTTTTTCTTTTACCTCGGGGAAAACTGCTCTTTAGCATTGTCAAAACACGTAGAGAAACCCAAAGATTAGTTAAGCCATTTTGTATAATACTACCCTTGACATTGGTTGCTGTGAAGATGAGGCATAGTTATGTCTAGAATAGTGTGTGCTAGCTTCTGGAGACTAAATAATCAAAAGATTTGGGATTAAATGCATGTAATACAATAAGGTACATTTTGTAATAAATAGTTTTGTTTGGAAAACCATGGTGAGTTTCTTGAATGTGGATTCTGAGTGTCTGGGCTTTCTGGTTTTAGTAGTAGTATTTTCGAAGGTGCTCATGTAGTTCTCTAATGATCCTCTGAGAAAGGAGAAATTTTTAATTTGGTTTGAAAACTTCTGAGGTTCAAATTTCTCCTTTGTGAAGAGTAATCTTACTGCACAAGGGCAAATCACTTAAATAGCATTTGTCTAAAAATTTTATAGTTAATAGCTAGAAATTGTTTTTAATTTCAAGTTCCTGGCATGTTGTATTAAGACGAGCAGTTTCATTATTCTTCCTTACCTTGAGCTAAACTGGGAGGTCATGCTTTTATTCTTAGCAAGAGACATTTGACTTGCACTTTGGTACACTTTTTTAAAAAATGAAATGCCTGGAAGGTGCAATTTGGGTCTCTCTACTATGTGATCTGATTCCTTTGGAGATCTGTCAACCCAGTCCATCTTGATGTATGTGCAGAATCCTTTTTTCTTTTTGTAACCAAATCGGAAAAACTAGTTGTGCTTTGTTTGATTAGCCATGTGATGCAATATCTTTATTTTGCTAATGAATTTTCCTGGTCTTTTGTATTTAAGTTCAGCATGTGTCCTTTTAATTGTCTTTACAGTATCTGAGGCTGAGAGTCTGGAATGTGACAACATTGTCTCTATGTTCTAATCTCTTTGGTTCCTGAGCTATATTTAGAGAGGTGTTATGGTGAAACTAGGCTTTGGTTTTCGCAACATGCTTTGGGGTTTTTTTTATATTCAATTCTTAAAGATATATCTTCTTTCTTCTCCCCTATGATTGCTATAATAAATAGATCCATTTTCTCTTTTTCTTAAGTAATATAATCTTGAACAAGCTTTAAGGCTATGTGATTGTAACAAATAAAATAACACAAATTCTGTTTCTAGAAGAAATATTTAGTTGCTGCACTTGCACCATTCTCTTTCTTGATACATGTCATCTATTTATCTGAGCAGCTTTCAAACATAAAATTATCTTCATTTTGTAGAATTGCAACTAGGACAAAAGATGAGCTGTTTCTGTTCAGGCTTTCTTGGTGTCACACATCTTAAAAAGCAGGTCTCTTCACAGCACAGAACTTAGCTGAAAACAACAAAGAATCTCATGATCCAACAAACTTTGTAAAGCAAACAGTGCCAGGAAACAATGGGGTTGAAGTGACGTGCAAAGATTTAGGTTCAGACTGAGGAGAGTATGATCTGTTTTTCTAGGGGAAAGACATTAAGACTGCAGCTAAAAATATGGTATGTTCCCCATCCATGACTTGGTGTTTGTGTGAGTGGTCTGTTCTGAATGTTTGTGGACTGTACCCTCTTACACTTCGTTTAAATGTTCAGTTGGTAGATTGGCAGGTTACATGAAGCTCCTTAGGAAGTTTTATAGAGTAATGCATTAAAATTGTTCTGTACTTTCACTTCAGTCTGATGTGCAGATATGAGAACTTGGACATGAAGTCATCTGTTCCTTTTACTTCTGAAATGGAAAGAAATACAAATGTACAAAGCATATGTTTTCAATTTTCATAAAATGAGATTCGCTTTACATCCAAGACAAGGGAAGTCAGTTGCTTGTTTCATGTAAAAATTCTTCTGGCCTGTCAGAGTTAGGACAAAATTTTGACCATAAAAATAAGGATTGATAAAAACAGTAATGCTGCAAAGGAATGTTCTGTATAATTACCTATGAAGTACATGGACACTTCTATTTTTTTGCCACTTTTGAATTAAGCTAGTATTTTGAAAATGATAGTAATCAGTTTTAGGAAAGAAGTATAAAATGAATGGACAGTGAAAACAAATCATTGAAGTTATAAAAAGATAATATAGAGTTACGGAGACTTTTCTGCCTTTCTAGAGATCTGAGTTAATGCCTGCGTGCTAACAAATGTGATTAAATTTAGTTGATCTTTATCAGTATCAGCAAATGTATGGGTCAGGATTGCTTGATAGAAGGTTCTTTTGATTCTGAGGTTTGATCTGGGGCTGTACGAGAAAGTGTTGTCCATGTTAATTACACATTTGGATATCATACTTGAATTTTTCCCTATGTATATTTTGGTTTAAGTTGAACATAGTTTCCTATTTGACTGAAAAAGGTGATACATGAAAGAAGTTAGTGGAAATAAGTGTAAAAGGGATTTCTTACATGCTTGAAGAAATTTGCATTGCAGTCATCCAAAGTTGCTCTTTCCTTCCTTAAACTGGTATAGTCTGGTTGGGCAGCTTCTCTGAAGAATTAGAGAATGGCTTTTGGGCAATCTTTCATTGTTCACGTTAGTTAAGTAGGACCTCTCTCCTTTCCTGTAGTCCTAGTGAACACAAGGCAGTGAGTAAAACAAGGTAGTTGAGAGCAGTCACTTTTCCTTTCTTCCCACACAAATCTTATCCTTTGGGATAGCTCTGCTCTTAAAGAGGGGTAGTGGCAGCCATCCGTTTTTATTATCACTTCTTCCACTTTCTGCTTCACTGCTGCAACCCAGTTTTGTCTAGCAAATTCAGGTGGGTTGTGCATGATGGCCTTTGTCCTGAAGGAGAGTGAGAATGTTTTGTGAAGTTATCTAGGGAGCTGAGACAAGAATTCAGGCACCAAGGCCACTAACACTGTGTTGTGGGTTAACCCTGGCAGGCAGCTAAGCACCATGCAGCTCCTTGCTTGCTGCCCTCAAGTAGGATGGGGGAGAACAGTTGCATAGCTAAAGCAAAAGCTGTGCATGCAAGCAAAGCAAAATAAGGAATTTGTCCACTCCTGCCCATTGGCTTGCAGGTGTTTATCCATCTCCAGGAAAACAGGAGTTTATCATGTGTAACAGTTGGAAGACAAATTCCATTAACTCTAAATGTCCTCCCCTTTCTCCTTTCCCTCAGCTCCTACTGTTCAGCATGATGCCATATGGCATGGGATACCCCTCCTCAGTTTGGGTCAGCTGTCCTGGCTGTGTCCCCTCCCAGCTGCTTGGCACTCCCATCCTCCTCACTGACACAGCAGTGTGAGAAACAGAAAAGGTCTTGAATGGTGTGTAAGGTGCAGCAATTAGCTAAAACTTCCCTTTGTTATCAACCCTGTTTTGGTCACGAATCTAATATACAGCACCATAGCAGCTGCTGTGAAAAACATTAACCATATCCCAGCCAAGGCCAGTGCGCGATGGAGCACTCTGTGTAATGTTCCTGAGTAATATATTGATATGGGTTGAGAATGGATTACCTGTCCATTGTAAATAGTGTGCAGATTTATTTTTTTTTACTTTTTCATATTGCTTTAATCGGTGACCAGTGAGGATATAATTTCATGATGGATAATGACCCTCCATTTTAATTTTTTAAATGTTAAGTAAAATTAGATACATCACCATTCTAAAAGTTGAATTACATCCTTTTGCTAAAATAGTTTTTCAGAAAGATGTACACTGGTGATAGGTTGGTTTGTTGTTAATTGGTTTTTTTTTTGTTCAAAATGAAGACAGGATTTTTTTTTCTGAATTGGGACATGTCCAATGATCTGCCTGGTCAGCAAGGGGATCTACCCAGCAGCTTCAGTCTTGAATGCATCTTTCATTGAAATAGAATTCTTTGACCTTTTCATTTTCTTTGGAGAGCCCCAAAATCTTTCTGTTGTTTTTTCCTGCACTTGTATTTCCTTTCCAACCTGCTTGTTTCTGTGGCTGGGCTTTATTCTTTGTTCTGTGAGAAGACTAGAGGAAAAAACAGCCTTCCTCTAACTAGCACTAGGTAATCAAGAAGGAGGTGACCTAATCTGTGCCTGAAGAGAGAGAAAAGAAAGAACAAAAAGGGCCCCTTTTCATCACCTACAGAGGCACCAAATGCCTTTTTTGCTTTCAGGGCTCCTTACTCCACATATGGAGGATCAGCAGACATGCACCTTCTCAAAGAAGATATTGGTAAGACTTTTCTTTCTGTCTAACACAGAAATAAGAAACCCTTCTGCAGATTAAGGCAATATTGTCTCAATGTTCAATTACAGTTAGCCTTGAAACAGTGGATATCCTGTATTTATTGAAGGATTGCCTGAGATGTTGGGAATGATTAATTGCCACCCACACATGCAGAATTTGCTTAAGAAATAAAAGTATCTTTGGTCTTTATTGTTACTCATTAGAAAACTTAGTTTTACGGAGAGTGACACATTTTTCTGCCTGAAACCACACATTTACTTGAATATTGCTCTGAAAAACATTTCTCTTAAGTTCTGAGAGTCAAGCATCTTGCACCTTTTTCTAGTTGTGGCAAGTCAACAGTTTATTTTTCAGTACCCAGTATCTGATGTTTGCTGAGAAGATTCCATCCCTCCCCTTTCAAATCCCAGTTTTATTTACTCTCAGATGTGCTGCATAAGGCGTTTCTGGCTTGGTTTTGTTTTTCTATTCATCTCTTCTCATTAAAAAGGATTGGCAACCTTTAATGCAGTATTATTGTTTGGGAGCACTTTTTCCCTCTGAATGCATACCTTTTCCACTTTAGCTTATGCAATAACATCAATTTAAAAATGGTCAGATCCTCTAGATGTTTTGTTGAAGTACAAAAATGCATTCTTCATAGTTCCTGACTTTATTTTTGCACGTCCTTCTTTGTTGTTGTTGTAGTCTGAATTGGATTTCCAAAGCTGCTGCTTTTAATTTTTGTCTGAAACGTTATGTCCTGTGCTATGGCTTTGAAATAGTACTTCAGTTATACAAAAATGTTCTTTGTTTCCCTCAGGACACTGTAAATTATTTCCTAAAACTATAGTCCACATTTTTCAGGGCTACAGAGTTGAGAAGATTGCTTTAGATACTACAGTGTGCTTTTTCTGATAATTCAGGTAACACGTTTCATACTAACCTTTGTGGGTAGCTCATTGATACAACTGAACGTGTGTAAAACTAGTAATATTAGTGAAATCTTGAAATAACAAAATCCAAACAAAAAATTCCCCCACCCAAAACTCAAAGCCGCTGATCTCAGCCAACATCTGAGAAAGTCAGACTGCAAAATACAATATGGCAGTACTATTCCAGGGAAGTAATCTGTTCCTGGAAACTTGCAAAACAGCATATGTATTTGCAAGGTGAGGTGGGATGGGCTAAGGAGCCAGACAACTTTGAGGATATCCTTGCCTTGAACTTTTTGATGACTTCCTGCATAGCTAAGGGGTTTTTTTGCTTGAGATTTTTGGTAGTAAACTAATAGATGGGTTGGCTTAAATACTTTTAGCTTCTTGATGGTGTGAACAGAAATTGTTTTGTGAAACTTATGCAGTACTGATATGTGCTAATTATTTTAAGACCTGTTTTATGTAACTGATTTTCTGATTTACATGGTGGGTTTGTTTTTGGTTTTTTTACATATATTCCAAGAATCAAAGTACAGTTCTATTTCACTTATCCTACTCTAGATATAGGGGAATATGTTCCCCATCTTCAAGGTAAGATTGCTAAGTTTGGTTCAGTTGGTTCATCTTTGGATAGTCAGCATACATCATACTTCCTCCTGACGTGCCTTTTTTTCATCTTTCCTATATAAACCTTAGAAATGCAATGTATTTTGGTGGCCAGAATGAGTAATTTGTTTTGAACTGTATTGCTGCAGGTGAAATAAAATGCGTTAGCTTCGATTTCTGCACTTTTAGAAGGCTCATTTTATTCTGACTTTACAAATCTAACCTCAGAGTTCATCTTTTCTTTTTCCTTCGGGAAATTAATGTACTCTTGCTTCTCCTTCTGTAGGAATCTATACATTGACATACGGTTAAAGCAATGACTTCTCAGAATCAGCAGTTTCTTTTGGCTGAGTTCCACATATGTGCTCTTAAAGAGAAGTTCAACTCTGAGTTTGTCTGACCTGTTGTACCTTTAAGTCTCTTCTTGGAAAGAAACTGATACCTGCAGTTTAGATTTCTCTAATGTCTGTTTGAAATAGGTTGTTGTTGTGTGGGAAATTGAACTGTCACATAGCCCTTAGGTACATCTTTGAAGATGGAAGGATTAGGAAATTATTTGTAAACATTTTTTTTGTGTTGCAAAATGCTTTTTTCTATAGACTTTTTTTACTATGAAGGTTTTCAGCTCTTAGAAAAAAAAATTAAGTTCAGGTGATCTGCTTTCTTGCGAACTGTGAACACAAATTTCCTTTTAAAAAACACCTTCAAATTTTTGCATATGTATAGTGGTTTAGAGTATAGAGTAACTTCTTGTTTCTCTATTGCTTGTGATATATGTTAAAATAGATTAGAAGTAACATTTATGCTGCTTACATAAAGTCAATTTTCAAATGTAGTTAAAAGTAGTTGAGCATTAATCTGTAGCTGAAAACATGCCTTTTTGGATAGAGCCTTCATTCTAACTGGTTTTCTTTTGCTCTTTGCAAAAGGCAACCCCAGCACCTGATATTCTTTATTAGGCACTGACTCCTTATGTGAGCATACTTCCAAATTAATAACACTTGTAATGAGTGCACAGTAAAGCAATAGGTACTGAGTAGTGCCATTAGCTTGGTAATGGTTGGTTATAGAGTAGGAGGATAACCTAGAGGGCCATGAGTAAAATGGTATGATTTTCCATTTGCAGTGTAGCTGCCATACAGTGTCTGAAAAATTGCCTTGGAATCTTCAGTTTTCATAAAAAACGTAAAGGTAGCAATCAGCTGTTGCAGGTCTATTGCTGGTTTTAACAATTATTTCCGTAACTTTTGTATTTTTTAATATCCTTTCAAACTTGCAGGAAAATGGCTCACCTGTGGCCCATCTCAAAGCAACTCACAACCAAAAGACAGGCAGCAGTAGAACTGTAGGGAAAACCAAATGGTGTGACGCTGGATGTGGGAATTTTCTTTGTGGAAGATGATTATATTTACTGCAAATGGAATAATGAAGAAAGAATTTTCTTTGTGTTTTGTAAAATAAAAGTAATTTGTTCAAAAGTAAGGAGAGGGATGGAGCTAATTTTTTTTAGGTAGAGTTTGCTCTATGATTGATGCCTGTGCTTTTTAAGGCTGTGTTGGTTTTTTGAAAGATGGAATTCTAAATTCTGTCTTCTTGTTTCTCCTGTTTCATCTTGTTTTCTGGAAATTCAAAAGAAAGGCTAAGACGTTATAAAAGGGATAGAAGATAGATAGAAGTTCTGTTTAGCTGTATTTACTGTGCAAGCAATTGACAAATACCTGTGTTGTGGGTTATTCATTGGTTTGGGGTTTTTTGTTTTAACAGGATGGAGGACAGAAGAGATTTGGTGCTATTTCTTGTAATATTTGTGGAATGCTTTACACCGTGTCAAACCCAGAGGATGAAACCCAGCATCTGTTATTTCATAACCAGTTCATAAGTGCTGTTAGATATGTGGTAAGAGAACCTTCTCTTTTTAAAGACATAAGCTGCATCTTTTATTTGATGTGTACAATTCATGTTACATTAAGTTGTGTTTCAATAAATTATTATTGCAGTAGGCTGTAAATCATCCACTTGGGGGAATAAATGTTTTTATCAGCCATGGTAGATAGGTTATATGTAACGTAAAAAAATTGTTAGTAGAATAATGGTGTTTCATTGCCATTGTATTATTTCTTCTACAATTACTTTTCTTGGGGATGTGTGAGGGTAGCGATAAGAAAACAAAGGAATGCCACTGTTCTGAAAGTAGTAAATATAGGTTTCAGGGTAACTAGTGTTTGCAACAGTTGACTTAATAGTCAGATGAAGGGCTGATTGTACTGTTTTTGTAATTTTGTGATCTTAGGTGACTTCTAAATTACTTTGCCTTTAATTATGTGTAATTTGAAGAGAGACTGCTGAGGAATGCAGCTGATAGAACTTCATAGTATATTGAAGCTTTACTGAATTTATAGTGAGATTGTAATCTCTAAAATACAAAGTATTATTTCATAACTTCATTATATGTACTGTATCTGAGTATATCTCCCATATTAAAGCTCAGATTTGAAAAAATGTATGCAAATTTAAGTGTATTGTAAAATCAGCTACTTCACAGTAGCTGATATTACAGGACATAGGAAATGCCCGTTCACATCTCTGAAATCCAGAATAGAATCCATGAAGTCAATTTTCTTTATCACACATGTTACCTTCAGTACTCTACACTCGAGTAGATAAGACCTCCAGGATAACTGAACTGAGGCCACCAATTCATTCTGTCTAGGTACCAGATGGCTGTTGGGCTGCTCTTAAATCTCAAGCCCAGTTTTATCTCATTGTTTGCAAATATTAAGATATATCTTAATAGCTAAAATGCTTGAAACTGTGGTAAAATAGTTCTGATATTTATTCTGTTTTTGATTAGTTTTTGCTGAATAATCCAGACATCTTAAGAGATCTCTTCTGATACACATTGGCTACGTTGTAGGGTGGGACTGGGCAGAAAGTGTGATGGAATGCAGCACATTTTAATGGCAAAATACGTTTCCCCATTTTATTCCTGTTTGTCCCCCCCTGCCCAAGTACTTTCAGATCTTGAATGTTACCAAAGATGTAAACATAATTTACAGAAGATGGTGTTAGTTCTTTTGGACAGAAGCTGGCAGATGAGTTCAATAGCTACTTAAAGCTGCTATGTTCGTGTAGGTAAGAAGCTGAACTGAAGTTTTGAATGTTTTGGAAGTTGGAAGAGCTGAAATTTATCACTTGTATTTTTGTCTAGAGTAACAGCATAATTCATATAAAAGTGAAAGAGCAGACTGCCTTAAACTGGCCAGAAATAACTTTGTGTGAAGTTAGGTATGCTTTTAATTTGAGAAAAACTTTCCATGTTGTTTTCTCAGTTGCTAGGCATCTTTTTAGAGCTTCTGACAGTGTGTACTCAAGCAAATTATTTGTATTGTCAGTTCAGTGAATCAACTGTTCTATCTCTGTAATCTTTGGAGACTCTAGTTGTGTTTCGTGACATTATAGAGAGTGTAGAGCGATGATTTAGATGGTTATTCTGGAGTTGAAACTGTAGAGTAGAAATCAAAAGAAGGGCTCTCCTGAGCTTAAATTCCCCTTTGGTTTCCTTTTCCCTCATAACAGTTTCACGCTCTGTTTTCTGTGTGGGTGAGTAACCTTTGCCATGATAAATAGATAAGTCACTAGTCATTTGATCCACAGTCAGTGGTTCTTGGTTGATAGTATCATGACAGAAACATTCTCACCTCCTCTTAGAAAATAATTTCAATTTAAGATAAGCCTTCTTGTCAGTGAATTAGTACACCAAGTGACTACTTGTTAATTCTTAGTCATCCAGAAATACCAGAATGTTGCTAGTTATTCTGGTTTTGCTAGGAGGTTTCTGGTGGGGATTGTTGGAAGGATAGCTCAGAGGTTTCTAGATATTTGTACCTAGGTACTGTGTTGAAACTGTAACTGCCTTCCTTTCCCTGACAGAGTGTGTTAACTGGGTAGTAGCATCATGGGATTAAAAAAAGGTGTACTAGAGAAAGTCTCTCTTGGTTAGAAACTCTTGGTTGGACTGTCTGGTCCAGGAACATCTAGTCTTTGTGACCTTGGTATGTTACTTCATTAGCTCTTCAGATGCTCTTTCATATGTAGTTAATATGTTTGGCATTATTTGTGATTTGGAGGCCACTGTAAGGTATCTTACAGCCATTTTTCGTGTCATTCACTTGCTTTGTGCCATGTGATGTGGTCCCAGTCTGACTTTAGAAGACTTTTCTCAGTTTTTCCTTCTGAGTGTCTCCTGTTTTGTGCTCATCAGTTCTATTAATGTTTCATTTCACAGACGCACAAAAAGTAGGTCTATGTGCGTTATCATGTTAGAGCTTCTTGCTGTTAACTGTGAAAATGGACATTATTGTTCATGTCTGCACCCGCATACAGCTGCTTTGTGGATTTTTTTAAAAGTATTGGGTAGCCAGAAGGTAGTTTGTGTGTAAATAGTAAGTTATGTACTTTCTTCAACTAAACAAAATTTTGTTTGTTGTTTTTTAGAGGCCTGTCTTGCTTCTTTTAGTAACAAATTTTGTTTAGGTCTCTAGAAACTTCATGATGCCCCCAGAAGGACAGGCTAACAAGGAGATGGTATTGGGATACTTGTTTTGTCATGGATGGCTGAAAGAGACAGTAAGGAAATTGTAGACCTTGCATGCAGAGAGGAACTTTGGCAAGTTTAGTGACATTTTCTAGATTTGGGAACAGAAAATTGTCAAGGACTGATGGGTTTTCTGAAGGATGACATTTGCTATTAATAGAAGCATGCAAATTGAATTAGCAAGAAGGTAAGGTGGTCAAGAATAGCACTGGAGTAGGAATAGGTTAGTTTGAGAGATTCGGTCTTCAAATGCAACAGTCTGTCTTGCTGTTCTTCTGGTATCAGACATCTGAAAGTCTCCAGAACAATTACACCAGTGTAGCATGTGTGTGCATTGGGTGATGACACACACATCAAGTGTTACCTCCAGCGGGATGGATAGCTCTGTGGGATGGACACATGGTTCAGTTTTATAAAATCCCCTGTAATACACACAATATCAGTTGTATATCCTCTATGATACCACACAGTATCAACATAGTATTTCAGCAATTTTTTTGTAAGAGCAAGGCATTTTTAATGATGTTTTGAAGTTGCAAAGCCAAAAACTTAATCCATTGGCGTTTGCTAACTTCAGGTGTCTGAAAGGGAATGCAGTTAGTCTGTTTGCATTTCAAGCTCATCCTCTTAGTTAAGAATATCTTGAGCTGAGGAAAATGGAAGTAACTGTTACTTGAGGAACAACCGCAGGCACCAGTACAGGCTGAGGTCTGACCTGCTGGAAAGCAGCTCTGTGGAGAAGCACCTGAGAGTCCTGGTGGACAGCAAGCTGTCCATGAGCCAGCAGTGTGCCCTTGTGGCCAAGAAAGCCAATGGTGTCCTGGGGCGCATTAGGAAGAGCATTGCCAGCAGGTCAAGGGAGGGGATCCTGCCCCTCTACTCAGCCCTGGTGAGGCCACATCTGGAGTGCTATGTGCGCTTCTGGGCTCCTCAATTCAAGAGAGACATGGAGCTCCTGGAGCAGGTCCAGCAGAGAACTACTGAGTTGGTCAGGGTCTGGAGGGAGCTGAGCCTGGTAAGCCTCAAGAAGAGACAACTGAGAGAGGATCTTATTAAAGTGTATAAATATCTAAAGGGCAGGTGCCAAGAGGATGGATCCAGGCTCTTCTCAGTGGTGCCAACCACTACAACAAGAGGAATGGGCAGGAACTGATGCACGGAAAGTTGCACCTGAACAGGTGGAAGAACTTCTTTACTGTGAGAGTGACCAAGCACTGGAACAGATTGCCCAGAGAGGATGTAAAGTCTCCTTAACTGGAGATATTCCAGAACCATCTGAATGCAATCCTGTGCCCTGTGCTGTAGGATGACCCTGCCTGAGCAGGGAGGTTGGACCAGATTGACCCACTGCTGTCCCTTCCAACCTGACTCATTCTGTGATTCTGTGAGCTAATGTCTAATCTGATAAGTTTACAGCTATTTTGTTGTAGCAGCACCCAAGTCCATCTGTGAGCTTCTTAGGATTTTCAGATTTAAAAAAAAAATATTTAAAAAAATATTTAACTTCTTAGTACCTAAGTTTATTAGGATATTGGAATTGGAGATGATGCTGAACTTCATATCATCTTAGAAAGGTTTCATGCATGTCTTGATTTACAAGAGCATATAGTGATAGAACAAGGGACAATAGCTTTGAACTGACAGTAGGTTTAGGTTAGATATTAGCAAGAAATTCTTTACTGTGAGGGTAGTGAGGCACTGGAACAGGTTGCCCAATGAAGTCATGGATGCCCCATCCCTGAAAGTGTCCAAGGCCAGGCTGGATGGGGCACTGAGCAATCTGGTCTGGTGGAAGGTGTCCCTGCCCATGGCAGGGGGGTTGGAATGGGGTGGTCTTTAAGGTCCTTTCCAGTCCAGGCCATTCTATGATTCTGTGATTAAAAAAGACCACTGAACAGTTACTGTGCTGTTAATGTTGGAGCCATCTTTACAACTATATTCTACATCATTCAGTATGTACATACGTAATATCCAGCGAAAGCAACGCACCACACTGCAGTGGTAACAATTGTCTGTACCAAGCAATGCACCACACTGCAGGGGTAACAATTGTCTGTACCATTTCATGACGTGGTAGCAACTGCTTGAATATATTGCCCTTTTCTGAATGATTTCTTTCTTTTGTAATTCTCTTGCCATTGCACCCTAATTAAACAAGCAGAAGCAACCTTTATTCCTGTTTGAATTGGTAGGAAAAGTTAGAGGTAGATTAAAAATTAGTTAACCGTGGGTTGCAAAGTGGCCATATGTTCTCAAATGATTACAAATACCTGTAGGATAAATAGGCCTAACATGGTGGGGAGGAAGGTATTGCAACAGCTGTTGTGAACCACTAGAGCTCTGGGCAGCACCAATCTGTCCAGCTGTGGTGATCAGGCTCTATGTGCCCTGCTGCTGCTGTCTAGAGGTAATCTCTTGTTGGGCACAGACTGCTAGTATCAGGAGTGCTGTAATCATGTTCTTTTACTCCAGGCCTTGCACAACACCTATCATTGTGGGAACAGTAGCTTTCCTTTTAATTTCATCACAAGCAATAGATATCAATGCTTGGACATCTGATTTGGCAGTAAATAAGTCTTAATGACATAAAGTAATATCAATTAAAAGGAAAGGAAAAGCAACTTTTCTGACTTTACAGTAGAGTATTATTACTGTATACATAATGCTTTTGTTTCTTACTGTAGTAGGGTGTTCTTGTCATCTGCCTATATGAAAGAACCCCACTTTAGTTCTCAGTGATTGAAATACCTTGCAGACTGTAGTATTTTATTTCAGTAGGGTTAAAATAGTGAGGCTTTGTTTAAAAAGTGTTAATAGGTATGTTAAAGGACTTTATCAATAATCTTCAGACCACATGCAAGGGGTACTGGTACTAAAGCATATTTTATGTGTTGTAGGTATCCAATAGGATCAGTCCCAGCTGCAGCTATTGTATATTTTCCTTTAATGTTAGAATATGACACAGCTGTGGCCTGTCTTGTGCATTGCTTCCATTTGTCTGGTTTAAAGGAAGGACAGTGCATTGCTTAGAAAAACTCAACAATAAGGACACTAAAAATGCGGATAAATATGTGAAGTGATATATTTTCTTTTTAAAATTATTAGAGCTGCATATAACTATAAGAGCTCAATATGGCTTTTAAATGCTTTCATTAAAAATCTTGGATGAGCTTCGGGTTTGCAGAATCTTGTTGGAAAACTGCATCTAAAAGATACATTTATGAATAAACTCCAAAATACTTCAGTTTAGAAACTACCCCTTCTGTGAATATCACCAGTCCCCATTTACATAAATCACTTAAGAAGATGAACAGGTGAACAATAATGAAAATAATCAGTCCTATGTATTAGTGTCAATTATTGCATTTTTTCAGAATTGTTTTTAGACTTGTACTAACATACTGTTGCTTAAAAGCATAACAACACTATGAAGTTCAGAAGTGTTTTGGTTTTTTATCAGATTTAATTTTGTGGAAATACCTAGCTATAGCATTAACAGGATACCTTAACCTAAAACGTAGTGTTGAATTTTCTGCATTAGGGTTGCAACAGTCTGATGTTGTAATGGCAGGATTATCAAACACTTTGTATTTATGTCCTGAGTGATGGTCACAGTTGGTTTAAAATAGACTATGAAAAGCTCTTGCAAGGCAAACAGGAAGCCAAAAGGCAGAAAAAGACAAAAATTTGAGAGAGGTAAGGTTTAATGTTGGAGAATAGTAATCCTTGCGTGAACCTTTTGATGCCTCTCCTGACAGTCTCAAAAAGCACGTCACAATCCCACAAATTGCACTTTTCTGCTTCCCTGAACATTGTAACACTGTTGTTTGCTCCCCTTTGTGTTGAGACCACAACATCTGTAAACTCAAGCAGGTTCTTCATTTGTGCCACTTACTACAGAGAAGAAAAGCAGACAGGATTAAAATGGTGTCTTGTGTTGCAACCATTGTCATGCTGGGTGCTAAATACTTAAATAGTTCCAGGGCTAGCAGCAAGTAGATGAATTCCTAAAATTATTCTCTTCATCTCCTGCTTGGGGTGAGGGAGTATAATCAGTATGAATAAAATGAGGCACAGATCAACTATTATAACACTGAAGTTTGTCGTTTTTTGTGGTAGTATAAATGGCAATCACCCAGTGCCAAATTCCATTGTTTGGTCTTTAGTTGAAGGATATTTTGTGGGAAGGTACAGATTTCAATGAGAATTATTCCATCAATATTGTTTCCTCAAAGACTTTTTTATTTAAAAGTTGCTTTGAAGTAAGACTTGTAGATCAGCCTTTATAGTGGCTGAAGTTACTTCTGCATTCAGTATTTTTAGGTCCCATCAAAGCAACTTGAGTTCTAATATCTACTAGTCCCATCTTGCTAGATTTAAGTGGCTTTTTTGTTTTGTTTTTTTCCATGCAGGTACTGCTCATTATTCACCACGAGTGTGGATCTGAAGAAGAGTTAATTACCTCTATTTTTTTGAGTATGTTTATACTTCAGATACACACAACGTAGTCTCCTTCCCTATTAGATTCTTAGAAGGTAGTTATAAATTTTTTTCTAGTATCCTTCTTGTGGCTTTAACAGTTATGATCAGTAACAAAATAAACTATTCCTTACATTTTGGGCAACTGCATGCCAATCAGTTCACTTAGAACCTCCTGGAGGTCTTTCGCATGCCAAACTTTTAAAACTGAGTGTGTATTTGTGGAGGTAACTATGTTAAAAAGAAATCTTTTATTAAAACGTAGGGTTTTCCCATTCACTAAAGTTTGAAAAAATACTTATATAGGTTTGGAAATCAGTTATGTGAGCTGACTTTGCTACTTCTGTTTTAAAGTTGAGTTTGCACTGCAGTCCTGGGGGAAAAAAAATCTAGTTGAGAGTTTATAAGAAAGACACTTTCACAAATTGTTTTTCGATACAGTTAGGTTATTGTATAAATTATTGTATAAATAATTTTTGTTAAAAAGCTAGCTGAAGTTTCCTTCTCTAGCAAAGCAGCTGCTAAGTAATGTGAAATCTCTGCAAAAATTCAGTGTCTAGAAAAATAATTTGCCATTTCTGTTTGTAAAAGTATGTCTTGTATATGGTTTAGATAAGTGTTTGTTTTATTTAGGGTTGGAAAAAGGAGAGAATTTTGGCTGAATATCCTGATGGAAAGATAATAATGGTTCTTCCTGATGACCCAAAGTATGCACTTAAAAAGGTATGGTGAAAAGGACTGGACTTGCATATCTTGCTTTGTTTGATGTTTTCTATGAATAGTAAGAACTTCCATAGTAAAGTTTGTATAATTCATATGTGAACAACTGAAGCTGGACTCAACACTGCAATGATTCCGTAGCTTTTTCGACACATGGGTCAGATATCTCACAACTAAGTGCTGCTGCTCTCTTCATAGAGAGCACGGGCCTGGGCAGGGGTGGGAACAGCATCAACCAACTGATTTTTTAAAGCTTTTTTTAAATGTACTCGCAGAATGTCTGACAGATATTTTATGTAATATAAACTTTCTACTCTATTTAAACAAACAGAAATGTATTAACTTTATTACACAGGCACCATTCTCTAGCTGACTTTCTCATAAAAACAGATTTACCTGGAAAGTGGCCTCAAAGTCATTTAATCCATTCCTATGTCCAGGATCTGCTCAGGTTATGTTGCATCTGACAGGTTTCTAAAAGTTTTACCTCTAGACATTTGTCTAATCTCTTCAGACTCTGTTACAGTGCTTTGCTATTCGTAACATTAGGAAATTTCCCCTAAATGTCCAACAGAACCTCCATACTGCCATTTAAGCTCATTAGCACTAATCATACTGACACAGCTATAGAAAACATCCTTCTTTTCCTCTTTGTCACAGCTTTTTTGTGCCTGAACAAACTCTTGACTTTTTTTACCTTAAAGAAATGGACTAGATGTGCTATTTTTTTCAGTTTATACTCATAAATAATGTTTTTTGAAGCTTTGTTCATTTTTATGCTCTCTTATAGATTGTTTCCATTTGTGCCATGACTCGCATCTGTCTTGAAACCCTTTAGTCTACTTAGATTTTTTTAAGTTATCCAATTGAAGAGAAACTACAAATTTTATTTTTACAACACTTAGTGCAGCTAAGTTTATTTGTTTAGTTTTGTTTCTCTGGTGGTATTAATTTTAGTACCTCTGTTGCACATTCATTTTTTAATACAATGGCTAAAAAAAAAAAATATGTAAAATACCTAAGTGGTACAGAAGAAAGAAAGACTGTAGCAAATTAAGTCATTTAGGATAGATTTCTTTGCAGTTCTGTGTGGCTAAAGATGAGAGAATCTGCAGGTGTCACCACTGTGGATGCCTGATTTCAAGAAGGGTTACTTAGTGTTTCAAACTGGGTATTTGGACTCGTCATTACATGACTGGTACCTGAAGGTTAGATGAGAAAATAGTAACAGATACCATGCCTTTTAAAAGTTATTTTTAAAGCATTTTTTTAGACACAATTTTCATTTGATCAGTACTAATGGGCAGAAGCTGATGCACAGGAAATTCCATGTGAACATAAGGAACTTTTTTACTGTGCAGGTAACTGTGCAGTAGAACAGACTGTCCAGAGAGGTTGTGGAGTCTCCTTCACTGGAAATATCCAAGAACTGACCAGACGCAATCCTGTGCCACATGCTCTGGGATGACCCTGCTTGAGCAGGGAGGCTGGACCAGATGACCCACTGTGGTGCTTTCCAACCTTACCCATTCTGTGATATTCATAGCATCAGTAATTCTACTTTTGCATTACTAATATGATTACAAAATGCATTCAAGAAGCTTATGCCATTTAATGCACCACATAGGAAAGGCCACCTTATTTCTCTCTCACAGGAGATGAGGAATGATAGAGGCTGTTTCAGTGTCCAGCTGTAGGTAAAGAATCTACCAGTAAAATACCAGCTCATGCATGAACTTTTGTTTACATTCATGCTGAAGTTCTTGATTCCTCTAAACTTGCTAATATTAACCAAGATTTTATTTTTAGTTTCAGTTATTTTTGCAAACCCAGTGAAAGAGTGGAAAGGTGGAGGAGAGAGACAACAGTTATTCCTTCCTTTACAACAAATGCATACCTTTTCTATCTGCCTTGGCACTGTGCCTGCTGTCGTGTGCTCAAAATCTGTAATGGATTAGTTCTTTTAGTACGTCAAAAATAACAGAAGATCTTGAACTGAACTATTTTTTTCCTGTAGGTCTCATTTACTTCTAAAATACCAGTGCCCATACTTTGATTATCTGAATTCTCTCTATTAGCCTTCGACCATTCAAGTTTGAACTAAATGAAAGCTGATTGAGAGGTCTCTACTCTTCCTGTTTCCAGACGAGTATTAATTAAGGAACACTTACGTGGATCGAGGTGTTGCAGGTTACTTAGGGTAATTCTTAACTTCTGGAATAGCTTTCAGTGTTCCAGATGCCCTAATACATCTTTGCAAATCTGTTATTTTAACGTAAATTTATTGAAATGTACATTTACATGTGTTTCTTATACAGCATTTGAACTTATTTTGACAGGTTGAAGAAATTAGAGAAATGGTAGACAATGACTTGGGATTTCAGCAAGCTCCACTCATGTGTTACTCTAGAACTAAAACTCTTCTTTTTATTTCTAATGACAAGAAAGTTATCGGCTGCTTAATTGCAGAACATATCCAGTGGGTAAGTAACTGAATTGGAGAAAGGTAGTTTGTGTTTAGTGATTAGTTTAGTGATTTAGTGATTGTTCTTGGTTGTTGATAAGCAGGTTCAGCTCTCTACCCAGCAGAAATTCAGCATGGATGAAAAAGTGGGTGTTCTGTATGATTGAGCTGAACCACAGTGTGATCAAACAGCTTCACAGCAAACAGAAGCAGAGAGCAGGATGAAAAGTCATGCTGCCAGCTACAGTACTAAACACTGGTGTCAGAACTTTGATACATAATCTGTCTATTGCCTTGTAATCTGTGGGGTTTTTTACTGTCCCTTGGGAGTAGCAGACAAAAAGCAAAACAATCTTAGCCAAAATCAGAGAAATTAAGGCAAACACCTTAATACAGGTGGTTAGAAGAATGGTAGTGTTTGTTGCTGTTATTTTAAGCCAGGTAAGCTTTTGAGGTGTTTGTTTGTTTGTTTAATCTTTTATCATCTGTTCCTGTTTTGAAACTGTTAGGAGAAATTAAACAAGACACAAATATAAAATCTTTTTATAGCAACTAAGTATGTTTAACTGAAATAAATTACACATTGATTATTTTGTTCAATCATTAGTGATGCTTTTATAAAGAGCCAAATTTGTTTTTTACATCACCTGCAGGGCTACAGAGTTATAGAAGAAAAGGTTCCAGAAGTCAGTTCAGAAAATGAGAAAGTCATATTTGAAAGACAGAAAGCATGGTGCTGTTCAACTTCTCCAGAGCCTGCTATTTGTGGGATTAGTCGCATATGGGTATTCAGCATGATGCGTCGAAAGAAGATCGCTTCTCGGATGATAGAGTGTCTTAGGTAATATTAAAAAAGTTCCTCAGTTACATGTGGTTTAGATAGAACTCGGTCCAAGGCATTTATTGCTTTGTGTGTCTCAAGCTTATATTGCCAATCTGCTGGTGATACTGAGGATGTAGATTTGAGCACAGGTGACAGTTCCAGTATTAGGTGGAGTTCAGTAACTGACATCAGTATTCTGCAATAGCTTGTCTTTAACAGAAATTTTTTAGTGCAATTGTAATGAGTCACCCTGGCAAAATGCCAGCGAGTTTGGGGAAATTCCTCCATGGTAATTAAGAGTAAAGGTTACAAGACTTGTCGTTGGTCAAAGTGTGAGATTATGCAAGTGTTATGGACTGGGACTGAACCACTAGCTGATTGTCCATTCCTTAGAGGTAGAAAGAGGGAGGGAACAGAGACCCAGTGTATCAAACCATTTGGTATAGTCTGGTGGCTTCCAGCTGTTGGTTTGGGTTTGGGTTTTTTTGATATATATCCTCAGGCTCGGTGAGCCTTATGAGATATTTTCAATTTCCATGGAGCTTTAGTAGCTAGTGATGAGCGTGTTCAGCTAAGTGCTAATCCACAAAAAGACTCAAACATCTGTGCTATTGTATATTAAAAATGTTGACTCTCCAAACCTTAGGTTTCTTTCACTGACATTTCCTGGAAATTTAAGCATCAATTTTGAGTAGTGGCAAGAACTGTCCAAATCTTACTATTGTGTGCTTGTCAGGTTTGTGTTGAACCCATCTTGTTGGAGTTTATAGCATAGGAACTGATGTCTCTGCCAGTCCTCACCCTCTTGGGTATTCGGAGAGCTTAGCAAAGCTGTTCTGCTCTGCAGAATGCATCTTGCCTGGCTGGTGAAGCAGCCAGAAAGTTCTTACCCAGATCATGTTCTGTCTGAACTATGAACTGTAAAGCTGCATTCAGATAAGCATAATAACTGGATTATTTGGTTATACTTTTTGCAGTTTTTTGATAGCATGTTTAATAGTAGCTTTCTAGAAACTTCTTTTAAAGGAAAGATGTAGAGCATGGTGCTAATAATGCCAACGTCACGCATTTGATCCACGTAGAGGCCCTTCACTTAAGAGTTGGACTCGATGATCCTTGTGGGTCCCTTCCAGCTCAGAATATTCTGTGATTTCTCCCCCAAAGCGATGCTGGAGTTGCTCCCTCAGCAACAGGCCTAAAGTCAATTTTGGCCTAGAATCAATTTTGATGGTGTGTTATGGCTAGTGAGGCTTCAGTTTTCCTCTTAGCTCTGCACTGCACCTCACCTTTTGCTGTGCTCTGGTGCTTGTTTGGCCTTCCAGTAGCTCTTTGCTGTGTTAGTAGAAAATAGGGTCACCAAAAAGAGCTTTGTGTGTGCTCTGTTGGTTTGTAGAAAGGTCTGCTGAGCTCTAGAGCTGGTGTAGACAAAGGAGCCCAGAATGTTACGGAAGGCAAAGGAAAGGAGTGAGACTTAATTTGGGATGGCAATAAGCAGTTAGATCTGCTCAGCTGCCAGTGAAACTTCAACATAAATGTCTTCTGTAGCAAAAGGTACTTTGAACAGGATGATTCTGGTAGCCATCTAAATCCTGACTTCCAAATGTTGAAGGCATTGTAGCAGAATTTCAGGTCCATTTTGAGAATGTCTGCCCCATTTCAGTCAAGCTTTCATGGTTCACTTGGAGTCACAAAAACCTAGTCAGTCAGTCTAAGAACTTTGCAAAATCATCTTCCTAAATACATGAAAGAAAAAGGAATAAAACTAGTAGTGATTAAAAAAGATTTTGTTCCTACTACCTTTTCCTCAGTATATAATGGAGATGTCCGTATACGTGAACTGTATACTTGCTCTTCAAGTGCATATATTTTATAGAAACTGAAAAACTTAAGTTTAAAGGTAGTTTCTTCTGTTCCCAAGGATAAACATTACCGCCTCCTTCCCCCAGTCGAGGTTTTAAATCCTGAGTTCAGTTTTCTAAATCTGCTCACATAGCCAGCTAGAGAAGTAGAGCGGTGTCCTTTAATTCCTGTTCCTACTTCAAATAAGACTAAAACTAGAATAAAATATTTTTCATTTAGAAGTTAAGCAAATTGATTCTTTTTTTAGTGTTACTACTGAATGTGTACTTAGGAATTATGCCTGAAGCTGGTCCTTTCAGCCCTCTCCATAATCACCCCAACTTGTTTTGTAGCTTGTGTTTTCATTCCTAGTGATTGTAGTCACAGCTCTAGAAGTCTCTCTTCTATGAAAAAAATAGTTGGAGTGAATTCAAACATTTTTTTTTAAAACTCTGAATTTGAACTCTTAATGCAATCACGCTGTACAAACATTTCTTTTAAAACACTGGAACCTTACAAAACCCCTCCCAGAGAAAGTGATCCTCCTTGCTGTTTAGAAGGAGGAGATAGATCCTATAAATAAAGCCATCTCTTTCTAATGGAGTTCTTCCTTTTCAGTGTCTATGCCACTTAATTAATGGTTTGTAGCCTAGTAGCATAAATATTTTTTTATTATTCCCTGAGGGTAATCACCTTTTTTTTTTTTTTCCTCCCTTTTCTCCTCTTTTAAACAGGAGCAACTTCATATATGGCTCGTACTTAAGTAAGGAAGAAATTGCTTTCTCTGACCCCACTCCTGATGGAAAACTCTTTGCAACACAGTACTGTGGCACTGGCCAGTTCCTGGTATACAACTTCCTCAATGGACAGCACCAGACTTAACTGCTCCGAATGAATTCCATTTTTATTGGGAGACTTCTGCCAAACTGCACTGAGTGGGTGCAGGCCTTCAGCAGAAGCCAGGGCCATTTTTATTACAGTGAACTCAGGACTGGTAACAACCGCAAGGTTGTACTATTTTATTAAAATTGTAAACAGTGCAGTAATAGGCTAACTTTGTTTTTTTAAAAGAAAGATATTTTATTAACTTTTACAAAAGTTTGATTGTATTTTATCTAGTTAGTCATGTTTACATGCAGCAGAAAATTGTTCATAGTGGACTGTAAACTAATGCAAAGACTCTAGTCTCGCTGACGAGTACATGCTGAAGTTCTTAATGAGGTGATATACCAGTGCTTCTCGGTACTGTAACTGGTCTCCTGCCCCAGCTCCCACAGCCAGGGGAGCCACTCTGGTTGCTTGTTTGACAGAGTTCAAGGCTGTGCCCAGTTGCATCCAGGCAAGAACCATTATGGTGCAGTCATGGGCATCAAGCCTCACGGACTGTACCCTTTTAGATGCCAGGGCAGCTGCTTGGTGTCAGCAGCATCAGAATCTTCTTGTGCCCTCTGTCCCCCAGATTAGTTGTAGAGTAAAAGGTGGAATGAAAACCTGGAGGACTGGTGTACTGGTCCTTCTTCAACTACTGTACTGAGTATATACCTTTGTTAGTGGACTTCACCTTGATACTTGTCATTCCTTCATAAATCTCTCCTCTTTTAAAGGGTTTGTATGTTGAAAAACTGCTGTGGCCTTTCTTGATCTGTACATAATGTAGATAGATTAAAAATAAAATACTTGATAGCTTTTTTAAAGTTACTCTGTATGATATGAAATGTGAATCAATCTTTAGCGTATTTCATACTTTTCTTGGAGGAAAAAAGTCATTAAGGGTAGTGCATTTTGATGGAGTCTCTGGGAGAGCACAGTTGCATCATTCAAACCTGCTTGGGTAGCAAGTCCCTTAGTGACAATGCATTTGTATCACACCACAAGGACCAGTGCCCCAAGTAGCTCTGGATCAATACCAGCTTCATACAGGGTTTGCGGTAAGGTGAGATGGGATGCCTTCAGCCCTGAGTAATAGCTTAAAACCCTAATGTAAGATGTGAATGAAGGAATTTAGGTTAAACCTACAGTTTGTTTCAATTTTGGAACCTAGGTGCAGTTAGGATACACTCCTTTATATTGTGCCACCCTTAACCTTGGGCTAGAGCTAAAGTGAAGAACTCACACCACCTCCCAAACAATACTCAAGAGTATTTAAAGCTGAAGTAGCAGAATGGTGGTGAATTCTAGTCTGTAGAGTCTCTCTGTTTCCAAGCTGCCACATGTAATTTTCAAAAGGATTGTTGGGTTCACAGGAAAACTAAAAGTAATCCTCTGCTGGGCTCAGAAAGCAAGAGCGGGACCCATTAAGAAACAGGCGGTCTGAAATGGTAACTTAATATAATCAAATTTAATGAAAGCACATTATAAACATACCATAGCCACAACTTCAGACAGTTTCAGTTCATAAACAATAACATGAGGTAGACTGGCTAGTGAAGCTAAATTCACCAAGTTTTTGGTTAAGAAAACTTTACACTAGGAAAGCAATGTTTTTTTAACCCTCTTCCAAAAGTCACAAAAAGCAATTACATAAGTTAAGCAAAAAGCATCTGCATATGATTCTTTAACTCTTAGTTTACATTCAGTTTTAACCTGTGAATAGACAAGAACAGCTACAGATAAAATATAATGCTGGCCCATTTAATACATTCATAAGAATGGCCTTGATGGTGAGGCTTAAAACCAAAATGGAATAGCCATCATCTGGGTGTCAGACAAGTGTCTCCTTCCCAGGAATTCACAGGCAGCCTGTTAAAGTGTTCCATGGGACAGGCCTGCACTGTTTGGGCTGGTGTAGTGCACTCTGGCCAGAGTGTTACCAGAACTCCTTGCTTCCACAGGGGAGAGCGCTAAGGAAATGGGTTTACTATTAGTTGGTAAAGGCAGGCAAATACACTGATTTTCTGAATACACTCTCAGCCTTCAGGAAAATTTCGCACTGCTTCGCCAGCAGGCTAATTCCTCCTAGTAGTCTCAGCACCTGGAATTTTAAGAACTTAGTGCAAACATGAAATACACAAACAAAAAGGAAACCATTTTTGAACGTGTAATACCTGACACTTCTACACCACACTAAGACTCAGGGTTAGCCTTAAGCCCTTCTGGCAAAACCAGCACTACTGGAATACATTCATGTGTGTATCAAATGCTTCAAGAAGCATCTTTTATATCCCTACTTCTTCCCCATGTTAAAATAGGTAAGGCAGGTTGTGTCTGAAGGAAAATAAAAAATAAGTTTACAGAAATGGGTTGTTCATGTGAAATTGCCTAAACTTACAGCATCAGAGATATGCTACATCAACACAGACATACGCAAACCATTTTCCTTTGGCCTCTGTCAAATATATTACGTTTCTTCATCTGTAAACATCTCTCTTCACAAGATAAAAAAGGTTGCTTCATTAACACTATGCGTTAAAAAAAATGCAGCTTTGGCAGGTCCTTCTCCAATGAGTTGCAGGTCATGTTAATTTCATTGCTTTTTGGGGACTAAATTCCTATTCATGAATAGCGTTTAAGAACACTCTGCATTTTTCTTTTTAATAAAGGGGTCACGATGTGCAGAAAGATTATTTTTGACATGTGTGTATGGAAACCTCACCAAGGTAACGCCTGCTAACTGTGTGAGGGGAACAGAGTACCACTACAATTTAACCCTGACAACCAAATGCAACAGCGCCAAGTTCCTTCCAGAACACCTTAGCAAGGATCGGTACGTATTGCGCTTGTAAGCAGAACCATGGGCGTCTGCTGCTGCATAAGCAGTATTTACAGATTTACAGGGATGACAGTGTTAGGTGATCTTTGCTTCTGGAGAGTCTCTCACGAGCAGTCCCAGCTCCCCGGGACTTCTCCCCCACTCCCCCATGGAGCTGCTGTAGAATACCTTCTGTTTCTCCTGGATTCAGCTCAGGCATCCTTACTCTCCACCACATTTTTTAGTATGTTGCTTCATATATGGGTATGACAGACCTAATCTCAGCTCTGCAGCCAGCGGGAGTTGAGTGTGAAGGAGATGGAGAGTGAGTTGCATACAGCCCACCACAGAGGCACCGGAGAGACAGGAGGACACCTTCCTATATGCAAAGGAGGAGGGACCACAAGTTTTCAAAGCTCCGAGGAGAGCAAGAAGCTGAAGGTGATTTACTGGGAAGTTACTCTGGCCTTTCAGTGAGGAGAGAACAGCTACAAGAAGCTTTTTCTTCATCCCTGGAGTTGAGGAAGGGGTGCCTATTGGGGCGAAATACCATTGCTAGGAGAGCTGGGGTGCACAGTGCCTGCCATGCGTTTGCCCATTTGTTCAGGTTTAAGTAGTAAACTTTGAACACCTGTGGAAATTTTGCCAAAGACAGTTTCAATACGTACACAATTACAAATTTTAAACTAACACTGCACAGAGAACAAGACTATTCATTTCAATACAAATATCTACTTTATATTGTAGTTTCAAACCCCTGAGTATTCCTGTACCACAGCACAGAGCTGAAGAGACGTGGTGGGCTCTCCTCCACCTATCTTCAATAAATTCCACATGCTGGGGTGCGTTTCACGTAACACATTCAATCTAGCAGCTGCAAGAGGAGAGCAGCTTCTTCCCCTACATCAGCTGAATATAAAAAGGATTCTTCAGCCAAACAACACCCTCTTCCCAGATCCCACAGCTTGGTTGGCTGTGTGACCAGTGTCGGCGGTTGTGACTGATTTGGAAATAACTGGAATCCAGGATCCTTTATATCATAACTGATGCGATAATTTATCCCAAGGAATAAAGCCTACTTCAGATTTGTGGGGAATTCTTTAGAGCAGGCTAGATAAATATTGGTTGCACTTTGCTCCACAGTGATTGTACTTTTTTTTTTTAAAAAAAAAAGTTCTTTTTTTCTTTGTTAGAGATGTCTTAGCAAGGCTTATATATGGCGTCCAGTAAGAAAATAGAGTGGTTCATCATCACTACTGTTAGCAGTTTGAAACTCATCCCGAAGTCGGAACTGCCACTCGTCCTCCAGCTCCAAGCGGACTATTGTCTGCCGTAAGGAGCTTCTGTCTTGACAGATGACACACAGGGTGGCACCTTCAATTGAAAAGCACGTTAGGTTCTCAGGGTACAAGAACAACTCATTTCCTTCATTCGTTTTCCTAAGACATCTCAAAGACATCTTTGCTGCTAGGTAGGAAAAAAGTAGTATTAGAAGGCCCTTCCTACCGGGCATTCATGGCCCATTTTTTGTGAAGAAACTACTCCTTGCCCAAGAAACAAAGAAAATGGCCTCTGACTGCATTCAGTCCATATCAGCTCTGGGGACATGGCAGTGGCCAGCACCATCCCCTGCTACATATTTGTGCCTTTCTCCTCTGCCCCTGCCCTGGAGGGCCAGAGAGGATGCAGGAGCAAACTTCAAAACCTGGTGTTTAGGACTGGCTCAGGGTCATGCCCATGGCATGCCTGCATGTGCACCATCCTCAGTCAGCACAAGATGGAAACAGCTCAGCCATGCCACCATAAATGCACTGGAGTTCTGCAACAGACTCCAGCATTACTGAATACCTGTGGCAATTTGCTATTTGTTAGCATGAAGACAAAAAGATCAAGAAAAATTTTGATGAGGTCTATCAAGTTCTGGCGGGGGAGGATGACCCCATCATACTCCAGCTAAGAGCTGCCCCCATCTGCAGTACTGAAGATTTGTTGCCATTATAGACTGATTGCCAGAGCAGAATTTCTTGTCCTCATCAGGAACACCTATGCTCTGTACTCTCAAGTGGCTGACTGCACAATTCACTGCCTGATTTCCATGGATCCTATCTTTTCTGCACCTACTTGATTTGATGTCACTTTAAAATAATTTAATGAATATAATTTGGCAAAGCTTACCTAAGGTTCAATTACCTGGACTTATTACCAACAGGAACAGAAGTCTGATACTCCCAAAAAATCACTCCATCTATTCCTTTTGAAAACAATGGCCGCACTAACTGTGAAAATAATGGAGCTGTTTAATGAAGCTGGTTATTCCTCTGCCTTTCCCTTTTCCTCCATGCTATTATTACTTGGCAGGAAAGCACCCAGGACGCCCAGCAGAGCAGCAAGATTACCTTTCAGAAACCTGAACCGCTTGAGGAGGTCTGCACCAACAAAGGAGTCGCAGAGGTAGAGCAGAAGTCCGCTGAAGAACACACCTTCACAGTTGACATTGACTGAGTGTGGGCGAGAACTAATATAGCATATAGCGACCTGGAACAGAAAGGGGAAAGAAAGGAAGCACTTCTGTGTTAAAAAGGTCTAAGGATGACTTAGAGTGGAATGGAATATAACTTAGTGATAACAGGTGAGTCAGCTGGTGCTGGTAAAAATACAATCCAACAGGACTACAGTATTGAGCAAATTTCCTGAGGCAATAACACACAGGACAAACTTCTAGATTCAGATTTGGTCCCCAAGTCCGCAGCATGTTATTTCAGGGCTCTTTGTAATTCAGTTTGATTTTCTGCTTCTCTGCAAATTACCTGCTTATGACTGTTAAGGTTATATAGGTTGTTCTAATAAGGACATTTGTCAAATTCCATGAGTACTGAAACTGCTGAAGCTTCTGGGTCCCAGCATTGGGGCTCTTCTGTGTCTCAGTACCATGACGGCTGTTGTGTATCTTCTCTATCTTACCACTGACCTCCATAAAATTTTGTCAGAACAATACCCATGTTCGACATTCATGCTGTTTTGAACCCACTTTAAACAGATCATTGGGTTCAAAAAGTATAATCTCCCAGCCTACAGACATCTAAGATATATCTGCTAAAACCTCGTTTCCCCTAGAAACCCATGTTCATGAAAAGAACCCATGTTCATGAAAAGAAAAGATGAAATAGTATTTCAGAGAGACACACTCAATTCCTTTAAGAATCATAGACTCATAGAATTGTTTAGGATAGACTCACTGAGATCCCACTGTTATCTTGGATCTGTGAGATCCAAGATCATTGAGTCCAACTGTTAACCCAGCACTGCCAAGCCCACCACTAAACCATGTGCCACATCTACACATCTTTTAAATACCTTCAGGAATAACAAATCCACTGCTTCCCTGGAAAACCTGTTCCAATGCCTGACAACCCTTTCCATGGAGAAATTTTTCCCAGTATCCAATCTAAACCTACCCTGGCACAGCTTGAAGTCCTTTCCTCCATTCCTATCACTTGTTACTCAGAAGAGACTGACCTCCACCTGGCTACAATCTCCTTTCAGGTAGTTGTAGAGAGTGATAATGCGTCCTCTGAGCCTCCTTTTCTCCAGACTAAATAACCCCAGCTCCTTCAGTCACTCCTCAGAGTTCAGTGCTCCAGACTGTTCCCCAGCACTGTTGCCCTTCTCTGGACATGCTCTGGCACCTCATTGTCCTTCCTGAATTGAGGGGCCCAGAACTGGACACAGGATTTGAGGTTTGGCCTCACCAGCGCCAAGTATAAGAGGATAATTCCCTCCCTAGTCCTGCTGGCTTCACTATTCCTGATACAGGCCAGGATGCCATTGGCCTTCTTGGCCACCTGGGCAAACTGCTGGCTCATGTTCAGCTGGCTGTTGACCAGCACCCCCAGGTCCTTTTCCATCAGTCAGCTTTTCAACCACTGTAAGCCTGTAGCAATGTTGCACGGGGTTGTTGTGAGCTGGGAGAAGGACCTGGCACAATCCAGCAGTCACATTAATTCACCACAGACCTCTGGTCTCTACCTACGCCAGCCAGGTGGAGGCTTCACTATGAGCTCCTCCAGTGGATTTGTCCTTTACTTCCCATAGCAGAATCTGTTTGAGATCAAAGTCTCCAAACACTACCCTTGATGCTGAAGGTTAATAAAAGAAGGAGTTTTCAACAAAAGAAAGATACTGAAGCAAACTTCACATTTACTTGTCCCCATTATCCCTGCAAACACTTTGTACCTCGCACCCGATGTTCAGGTAGCAGTCGATGGCCAGTACTGGGTTCTTGAAGTTATGAATGGCCTTTGGGAAGAGTTTGTATGTCGCGTGTTGAAGGAATTTCTCCAGGAGGAACTGGGATGGGGCTGCCAGCAAGGTATGCTCACTGTCAGGGGCACAGACGTACTGAAGAGGCATTATTGGTGCCACGCTGTCCGAAACCTGCAGTGAAACCAAAGGGGACCCCTTTTAACCCAGCTACTCAGTGTATTTGCTCTGCAGGAGGTTCCTCTACCTGGGGAAGGGATCACCATGACAGAGCAGGTAGAGAGGGAAAGCTGGGGGAAAGGATCAAAAATCGCCACTCAGTTTTGACACAGCACCACAGCACAGAAATAAAGGAATTGCTTTTCCCGTGCTTGCTAAATACTTTTGTGGATATCCGCTTGCCTAAAGAAGGGGCAGAAAACAGGGAGTTCAGATTGCCCAGTGACCTTCATCCTGCCCTATCCTAGACATTACAGGAAATGACAGACTCCTTGTATGGAGTCATCCATAAAAAATATTTTCTGTGGAGTTTTTCCATAGGCCAGCCCATCACTACAGAACCCACTGCAACCACAAGAAAAAGGAAAATCAGAAAATTACTTTTAAAAAATACTCAAAACCAAGATTTAGTCAGTTAAATCTTGAAGTGTGGAGGTGATTTTTTTAAAAGAGGGATGGTGTGGGATGTGTTTAAAACCACTGGGAACACAAACTACAAGATTCCTACATTAAAAACAATCCTTTGAAATACATCTCCATTTAAAACTGGCGTAGGTGTAACATACTCTGTATAAAATATTTGGTATATTTTTATAAATACTTGGATTTCCTGGATGGCTTTCAAAAGGTTCCAGTTTTCAGAGCCTTTCTTCAGGCCTCTTCTTGTCAGGAAGTGCAAGAACTGAAAGTCATCACAAACCAGCAAACTCCAGAAACTAGTGGCTGTGCTAACATTTTTAAAACTGAGTCTGGTACAATTTGTCTGCTTTTGATCAGAATGTATGCCTGCAAATTCTTCCTCCAACAGAGATACCACTGAACTGCTAGACCAAACCCTTTCCAATTCCTGTCCATCTTCTCATAGATTAGGAGGAATTCCGTTATTTATAATTAACAAAATATTTATAATTTTCTATTTTTGATATGGCAGCCCTACCACAGAGTAAGCCATGAATGTCAGATGTCAAATAAGCACAAAAGAAATCTAAAAGACTAGAGAATTCATTATTTTGAGGGGAAACAGGTCCTGATTTTACCCCCTTGCACATTACGGAGCGTACTTCCACACTCACCATGATTTTTGGCTTAACGACAAAGTCCTTTTGCCCTCCAACCTGAATATGTTTCTTCATGACGCTGAAGTTGTTGAAGCGGCAGATGAGGAGACCGCTGCTGTTCGTCCGCAGGTTAAAATCTACATCTTCACAGAAATACCTGGACATTAAACACGAGATCACTAAACCAGCTGTGTGGCTGCTGTGCGTGAGCAAGCATTCACACATCCGCTGCTGAAATGCACCAGTGTGGGCTCAGCAGAGATTTCTGGAGACCATCTGATATGGTGCCAGTACAAATTCTCTAGAAGAGCCATTCCTTCAATGTGCTCCTGGTGTAGGAAAGGAACTGCTGGTCATCTTAAGAGCAAACTACTCTTCACTTTTCAGAGTGCCTGTATGCGTCTTCCCCGTACCAAGTCTGGCTTGTCCTCTCATCCTCATCATGTACTGGCATCAAACATTTCCTGCCCACCCTTTCTTTTTTTTTTTATTCTTTTTAGTTTTTTTGTTGTTGTTGTTTGGTTGGGTTTTTGTGGGTTTTTTTGTTGTTTTGTTTTTTGCTTTGGTTTGGTTTGGTTTTGTTTTTTGGTTTTTTTTTAATATATATTTTGGAACTGAGAGAAGCTCTGCAGTGACTAACCTCCATTTCTGAACAAGCCAGTTCTATAAGATGTATTTCTTCATACACTGGAATCGGAGGATGAATGTGGCTTTGACAAATATTTGGCTATGGGAGACAAAGCAGCTGAGAAGCAACATTTGTCCTGCACTATTTATGACATAATTGCTCTGTGGGCTGATTCCCATCTCATGATTCAACATGACAGAGGATGTGAAATCAAGAGCTCTGGAAGCCACACCACTTGCACAGACAGGCTACAATTCCTCGCTCAAATACACAGGATCCCTGAAAACAGCAGCAGGAGCCCAGGGGTGAGGAGCCCCAGGGTCATCTGTGGCCAGCAGAGACAGAGTTCGTTTTGAACTCACTAGTCTGGGAAGCAGGATATTGCTTCAGTCTGCGATGAGAACTAGCTAGTAAAGGCACATTATATCAGTGCTTTATTGCAAACACTTTAGGATGAAGTTATGTAAGGAGGGGGAAGAAAAAGTAAAAATAGTGGAATGGCTTAAATATTTCCTACACTCTTGTTCTTAGTGACACAGCAGGCTCCTGCCTGTTAGAGAGGCACTCTGAAAGCTCCACACTATTCCTACAAACGGATGTAATTTTAGCTCTTTTCTCCTACTTTTGGTCTCCCAGTTACTTTTTTCTCCTGAAATTTCTTCTTCCCTCGCTGTCTTTTCAGTTCTCTGAAGCCCTCCCTTTCCCTTGCCTCACAGTCTGTCTCTCCCAGGTGTTTTTTGACTCATGCTATGCTTATTTTTATGCCTTACTTATTCAGATGCAATGTATATTGCTCCGTGTTTTATTTTTGTGATTTTGCACTCATTGCCTTAGACAGGACCTTTCTGTTTATCTCAACAGCATTCAGAAATACTGTGACAAGATTCTTATGTCAGCATACTATTTTTCCACAGATATACAAGTATTGCCTACCTGTTTAGATCATATTGCACATTCTGGGTCAGGTCTATGTTGAGCAGTATAAAATCACGCACGTGGCACCTGGAGAATGGAGCCTTTGCTTTCCTGGTATTCAGCTTGCTGTTCCATTTCTGAACACCCAGTATTGCATAATGAACAATTTTGGGGGTGGCTTCAATGTGTTGGAGGACGCTTTTCAAAGACACATTCTTGCTGAAACCCCCAGGCTCCAGGGACTGGCTGCAAAATACAATCAAACACAACATACAAATGTACCTTATTCTTTTTATATAACATGTACTGCATATACATACATATGTGCAAAAAAAGGAGCAAGAAATTCCATTAACAACTGAGAATATTTACTCCAAATGTTGTAAAAATATATACACAAATGCAGACTTTTTAAACAACAGACAACTAATCTTATCCCATCAATGCAGCCATTAAGAAAATCAGCCTTTCAGCAGAATAAGGTCTTACACAGCAATTCAGGAAGGGAAAAGGAATAGCCTTATGCATCATTTCTGGAAGGCTATTTTCTCTATAATGGACAACATAAGCACTGAGAAGGCCAAGAGCTTAATGCCTTCTAAAAAGCCGAAGTTCCCAAAATAAACTGTTTTCACTGAGAAACATAAA
This sequence comes from Sclerurus mexicanus, assembly GCA_013396755.1. Lineage (NCBI taxonomy): Eukaryota > Metazoa > Chordata > Aves > Passeriformes > Furnariidae > Sclerurus > Sclerurus mexicanus. The sequence continues at coordinate 176,795 of VWZF01007018.1, read as the reverse complement.
TTGAATCAAAACAAATCAGGGAAGTAACACATTGCAAAATCACTGAAATAGTCACTAAAAGCAAGAGTGGCTTTAGGCAAAGAACAAGCACAAGCAGATGTTTGTTGATGGTACTGACACAGATGTAAGGGTACAGTCAGGTGGAAGCGTTCAGCAGCAGGAGCTTCAATGCTGGTGGTCAGCAAGACAAAAGTACAGCTTTCCTGCTGCCCTGAGTGAAAGAGCTGAACTTCTGCATTTTAGACGATACATCCAAAGTCTAACTGTATAGTTCCTGTGCTACCTGAATAATAATTATAATAATTGAGTGAATAATGATCTTTGTGAGGCCCTTTGGACAGGCAGCCTGGTGTTATTACATCAAAGCCACTGCCAAAAGCTGCTTTTCCTCCAGACAATGTCTGGAGTACACTACCAGCAGCACCAGCTGCCCAAACCCTTCCAGTTGTCTGATCTTTCATACCCTGTCAGATGCTAGAGATGAGCTTAAGTCACAGATATGCTGCTCTCTGTGCTGAATCAATGCAAGGACCCCACCATGGTGATTACTTACCTGGACTGTTCGTGGACACTGTGCATGTTCCACAAGACGCAGGAGTCGTCCATGACCACAATGAATGGCCACACGCACTGACGCTTGACTCCCAGTTCCTCCAAGCGGTTTCGTTCCAGTTCTAGATTGTGGTAGGAAAGTTCCTTAATAAGAAACCTGGCAGCACCTGAGGAAACACCATAAAGGAGACGTCTTTATTAGATTTTATCATTCTTCCCAGAGAAAGGCTACGTGAACACCTGCAGTCACTACCCTTTATGAACTATGAGTGCTCATAACATCTTATTTTAAGAAGAAATCAGTATGTCCCTTTTTCGGTGTGAGTAAATCTAAAAGGCAGATACTGACAAGACTGGATGCCTTAAGACAAGCTGCAAAACACAATTTTGTGGGCATTAATAAAGTAACTTGAACGAAGAAGGAGCTGAGATTCTAAAACTGAAGCTACTTAAAACTTCTTGCAGGGAAAACTCAGCATCCATGAAAACAAGCTCCAAAGTTAAGTCCCCAGTGTTCAGCTGCAGTTAATATTTACCTTCGGCTAACTAAAAAGTTGCAATTTGAAAATCCTGTGTCAAACATCTAGAATGAATATTAGCACAGCAGGGCTGAGTAAAATGAGTGAATATGACCTATAAAACATCAGATTTTAAACTGAGAAAGCAGTGATCAATACAAACATATGTTCCATCTCCCGGACAGCATTTCTTCCACATCACTGTATTTTGCCCAGATATTGCTGCTATTGTGACAGCACAAATGTGAGGAGCTGCTGCAATGTTTCCTTCAACAACACGATCCACGTTGTCCAACATGGATTTTGATACCTTCCCAGCAGTGCACGGATGGTGTTTCTTACCAACTCCAGCATTGTTGAACATCCCTGGCAGGACAAGCATAATGTGGTTAGGCCAGTATTTACGGTAGAGAGGCATTTCATACTCCTTGACTACAAGGAGGTGCAGGTGGCTGATGCCTTCCATGGCATGGTAGAGGTTCAAGAGGCCATGTTCATGACGTCCACTCGATGGAGTGAAGATAGGACTCTTGACTGCATTCAAATTCTGCTGGAACAGGACATATTTTGGCAACGTTAGGTAAAAAGCAGGTTATTCCTGATAGGGATTTGTATTTATTTATTGTTTATACCATATTTTAAGATTACTGACCACTGCAACACATATGAACTGGACACTAGGAATGCAAAAAGAGATGATTATCCTCAAAAACTCCAGTCTTAAGGACAGTCAGGCAAGAATTACACAAAGGGCTTCAAAACAAAAAGAAAACAGGCAAAACCTCCCCCCATCAATTTGCAGAAGTATGTCAAGTTGACTGCAATCAGCAGATGGATAGGAGCAGCACACGCACCTTGTCAGAAACGAGTGGGAGCCGCATGCTTTCTAGATGTTTTCCCTGCTTGCTGAAGACAAAATGGTTCTCTTTGGACTTGGGAATTATAAAATGCAGTTGAACCTCTTCTCCTAGCATCGAGGATGAAAATGTGAATGCATGCAGAGTGGAGTCAGATACCTGTACACAAATAAATAAACAAGAATTGCAAGCAGATAATACGTAAGGAGTATATGGCAACCTGTTCCTACAGTCACAGTGCTGGAAGCCATCAGAGAAGAAGATCCAAAACATTCTCTTCCAGTAACTGAAGTTAATTTTATTACATTATAATTTTCCTCATTACAAGTCACATTATTTAGGCATGTAACTGGCCTTTCTATTAAAAGAATCAGCTTTCTGTACCAGTATTGATCTTTGACCAAACTGGACTCTTCTGAAGTCCATTTCAGCTAGGAATTATTTATGAATATTTAGAAGCAGCAGTCAAATATATATATATATATACACACATATGTACTAGGAAACGAACTGTCCAAATAAATTTCCCCAAAAGATTCAAAGAGCAGTGTGGCATGTGAGTGTGCCTCCATGCATGCACTGCCATACAGCCACCTCAGCAGCAGCACGCCTGCATTAGGATGGAATTTTTCCTGTGGCAATGCTCTCCTAAGTGGTTGGGTGACCAAAGCAGACCACGCCATTAATAAGGCTATGAAGAATTTGAGTGAGCTTAAGTTTGCACAGCACTTCAGTGAACCATGTAAGTGTATATGAAATCCCTAAATATTTGATTAGATTTCATCCTACAAAAGCGTGTCTTACTACAAAGTCAAATCATTTACCAATAAGCTTCCTATAATCTTTACTAAAAAATTGAAATTGGCCTACGTAAGGGTGGAAAAAGCAAGGGACTTGAGGTTCTGTTAAAGCATTTAAGAATCTCTCTCCATTCATAATGCTTGCTATCCAATGACTCCCCTTTGAACTTGCAATTTCCCTCAGTTCAATTATTATCGTAATTCCATACACACAGCTCACACTTGCACATACAAGTGGATGTTTATGCTTTTTACTGCTAGTCATGTTTGACCACATGCACAAAGATGAGTGGAGGGAACAACAGATGTCCTTGGGGAGGATTTGCTTCTATCAAGGTACTTAATGAAGCATGAGGTTTAAATCAGACCTGCTGGTGCTGCTCTGAGGCAACTGACATTGCACACTGCCAGGTCGGTGTGGCTACACTGTGACAGCTTAATAGCAAGCTGTCGGAAAAGATTAGCAAGCAAGGAAAGAATTATTTGAGATAAGAAACTCACACTGTTGGTGGCGGTTAAGGAATAATGTGAGCTGTTAACTCCGAGTAATCTTACTTGCCATTCTCCTGCAAGCATAACTGTTTTAGAAATCAGAAGCTTAACTGAATGGTTAAAATTTTTCTTTTATGTCCAGTGACTGACACTGCTGAGACTGCTCAGAAGCTTGCACAGTTACATACAAAGGGCAGAAGAAAGGCCTTCCCATCTCCCATCACATGTGTGGATAGCTGGCACTTAGGTAAGACAAGCATCTTTCTTAATTTCACAGCCTTCTCCCATGAGATACTGCAAACCCCCTGGGCAGGCTGAATAATGCTTTGGCTTGAGACCACTAGTCACAATTTTCACCCTTTGCCAGAGGCAGCTAGGGAGGAGAACTGCTCATTCGGAACACAGCAGACACAGTTAATGCTCCTGGGTCTGTAGCTCAATATCTCCCCTGGGAATGGAAGAATTAAACTATTCCATCTCAGGGAAGGTGAAAGCATGAATCCCGAGACAAGAGCAGTATGCCTGGAGAGACCACAGGAAAAAACGAGAATGCAGTTTACCTTTGGGCCTCAAAACCAACCTGTGCAGCAGGATTAATATCCATGTACTGATGGCACTGCTCACAGTGATGGAATGTGTTGTAAGCTGCATATTTAGTCAGCATCATGGACACAGTCTCCCTTTTCTTAGGTTCCTCTGATTTTGTTTCTTTGCTTGTTTCTGTACACAAGGAAACAGAAATTTTAGGAGTGTTAAAAAACAGAGAATGTGATCCTGGTAACAACTGTAAAGAATACAAGAATTGTTTTGTTCCATATAATTTTGGAGATTAAAGATTCTTGTGAACTCATATGTCAACCAAACCAATAAAAACTGGTTTCTTGTAGGAAAGTGTTCCTAAAAGGTCTGCATTTTACTTACCTTGTTTCACTCTTGAGAGTTGTTCTGTGTATACGGGACTTATATTTCGGTACTTGGGGTCATGTACACTCAGGTCAAAAGATATTTTGCTGAAGATCTCAATGTCAGGCCAGTGGTCATTGCTAGACTGGGCAATTTCACTGTTTTCTGTATGATCTGCAAAAACACACTTTAGGTAAGCAGTACCAGATACCCACCAAATGATGTTTATGTGATGTTTGCTGCTTTATAGTTGCACAGGAACTTACCAGAGGTGTGCACATACACATATAGAGCAACATCTGTGAACACCATAAATGTTACCATTGAAATTACAATCCACACAAAGCCATTTCAAAGAAATGGCAATTTCTTAGAAATTGCATGCAGGTGAAGGGACCTCCTAGGTATCTTTCAGCTCTGTTCCTCATTAGGCTGCTGAGGTGTTATTCACTGTGGTTTACCAGAGAAGTTAAAAGATCAGTAGAGGGGCACATTGTTTAATATTCTCACTAATGTCACCAGCTTAAACAAAAATTTTGCTTAAGTTTGCTGGTGGCACACTCTTAAGAGTCATTGTCAACATGGAGAAGGATTCAAAGATCAGCCAGAAAGAATCCAATGCCCTCAAAAACTGTAACAACAAAAACTTGGTGATATTTAACAGAAAAAAAACGTGAGTCATATGTACAATCAAGGACTAATAGCAAGCATTTCTGCAGCTGTTTGGGAGCCCCTCAGTTGGAAATGAGAGTTGCTGGGGAACCTAGGAGTACAAGCTATGTATCAATGCCAGTGAAATGGGAGAATGGAAGAGACCAGCGCCATCATAGGTTTCATCAATCATAGGGCTTTCAGTGGGGCCAGGGTAATACATGAGCTGTTGTAGGCTAGGTTGGTTAAATATCCCTCAGAATACCACATCCAGCTCTGCTCAAGCATGCACCAGAAGGATAAATTGAAAAGCGATGTGCAGGCAAGAATACCAAACTGATAAGGAGAATAAAGGGCCTGTCATTTGTGAGGATCGTGTAAAAGGATCCAGGCTACCTAGATGAATTCTGAGAGAGGGTAAGATATCTGCCTGACTACACCAAAGAAGCAAGCGTCAAAGAAGAGAAGAAGTATTTTAATTTAAATTAGTGTTTTCTTTGGTCCCAAAGAGAATGTTTATAATTTGGACAGAAACATCTTTGGGTTAGACAATAAAATAATGTTTTCAATAACGAGAACACTAGTGCTCTGGAGAAGCATTCCAACAGAAGCAGCGGGAGCAAAAAAGCCACAACCAAAAATCCCAACAAAACCCAAATTGGTCTTGTGATGGAGTTCCATGCATTCCTGGCAGGGGTGTGACCCACTGCTGTGATCACAACAGGCCAGATGGCACGATGCAGAACGGCTCTTAGATTTATGTCCTGTTTGCTTAAAAGCAGTCAATGTTTAAAAATTGCAAGGAGAGCTAACATCTGTAGATGCTGCCTGTTTACAGTTTTGTGCTCACTTTCATTTTAGTGCTAATCAAATATATCAATTCAAAACACATTTAATAGTTCTCAGCTAAGCCTTACATAAAATTTACTTTTTTATTAATCTATACTGAAATATATGCAGACACCTAGAGCAAGTCTAGGTACACACCAATGGACAGGACATACAGTAAATATTTATAGTCTTTCAGTAAGCCTAAAAATTTCACTGCTGAATAATACATAACATAGGCTCTTCATGATGCATATCAAGAATGCCTACTAAATACTTACTGGCATTAATCTCTTCTTCGTCATACACATCTACTTCCAGCAACCGGATCAGCATGCGGAAGAGAATCCTTAGGAACTGCAAGTATGAACCAGTCTTTCCAACCTGAGCCAGAGATGGAAAAAAGCCTAAACGCCAATTCAAACTACTAAGGTAGAAGGGTAAATTTCAAGATAAATGCCTTTGGTCTTACCCCAAAGCTCTGTCTTCAGCTCTGCAAGACACAACAGCCCCCCTTATGCTGAAGTTTTACTAAATTGCCCTCTGAGCACAAACTGGCCCACAGTCCGTGTCACTTGTACGCAGGGAGACTGGCAGTGATAACTGCTTCTCTCCTGACATGCTCACGGCAATGTTATGCCAGGTGCCATCCATGTGTATTTCATTTAGGCTAAAACATGACATACCGTATCACTCTTCCTCTCCTTACCACTTTCAGCACAGACTTAGTCTTAAAATCTGACTTTGGTTTTTGACCTCAAAGCACGTTACTGCATGCAACTTTGAAGGGTGCCTTTACAGCACGACCTGCAGTCCTCATCACTGGCCCTCTCGGACTGCTGAAAAGGCAAGAGGAAGGAACCGTGCTCTTACTTGTGGTGGTCCTGTCAAAAGCAGCCGCCTGGGGTGAAAACTCCTGGTGCCGGATGCCTCGCTCTGGTTGCTGAAGTCGGCATGGTGCTGCCGGGCTGTCGTCCACTGCCTGTAGTACAGAGACTGCTCTTCACTGTTCATATCCTTGTGAAGCAGAGGCCTTAGAGAGCTCAGCCACGACACATCAGCATGAGGCAGGAGGGAAGAGGAAGAAGGCAAATTCCCACTTTTCTGTGAGCTCAGGAGACAGTAGGCAGCTTTGGACAGGATGACAATGCGTGGCAGGGCAACACGAAGGGCCTTGCTGTCTTTGGCTGAATGGGCAGGCCACTGAAAGGTTTGGGAGACTGAAGACAGCGACGACAGCTTTGAGGTGGTGCTGCTCGCCATCTGGTTACCCAGGGAGTCACATTCTTGTTTCAGGGTCTCTCCGGCTGTAAAACTGGCATAAGTTCCCTCATCTACTGAGCTGTGCACCACAGGCTGAAAGCTGAGCGATGGTGCCTGCTTCTGAGACTTGTCTGCGGCGCTTGAGGAGCTCACACCGTTGTCAGCCAGGGAACCTGGGAAAACAGAGAGCACGCAATGAACAGATACTGACTGAAATAAGAAACCCATGAATTCGTTTGATCCATGAGACAATCCTAACATACAAATAATTCTGTTCAGTGAGTGGTGCTGCGCCTTAGGTCAGTGTTACACCATGTAAAAAGAAATCATTTACATCCATCTGTCCCTCTTGCTTGAGAGGCAAAGGCCCTGCTGCTTGAGGGTTCAGAGTCCAAGGGTTCAATACTAAACTCTGTATGCTAGCCATCATTTCTCATCTAGGATTTGGAATTTGATGGTACAACCTTCTGAAAGTCAAGTTTAACAAACCACTGCATACACAGATCAGTTTCACCTTTCTTCCTATGAAGAACAGAGCATTTATTTCACATGGTCTGGGCTATGCTCCCTCCTGCATACCAGTCAAGTCTGTTTACTGTACGGGAAGATCTGGTGCACGGCAGAGATCCAGTTCAGCTGTCTTAATACCTCAGACTCATAGGGGAACAAAGGGAAGGACCCAGAAGTGTCTGTGGAATGCAAAGAAGGGATGGCGTGGTGGGGGTGAGGCTGCATTGATGCCTGAAGAGATAGGGAAAGACCCAACCATTCTGTTGGTCTTGGCAAGGAGGCAAATATCCATCCTCACCCATAGCGACTCCCACAGTTAGAGATCATTTTTCTACTAGAATTTTATACTAGCCTTTTTTACTCTGACTTTTAGGATCTTTTCACGATCCACTGGACAAAGCTAGCAACAAATGTGAAATGTAACTTTAACAATAAAAATCACAAGGGACCCTTAGCTATGGCATACCATCCCTCCCACTGAAACACCATCTTCTTTTAGCAGCAGCCGGAAAAATTGCTCATCGTGGGAAGAATCCGCAACTAACATTTCATTGTCTAGCCTGCAGTAGGATACAGCTAAGCAACCCACATTTGAGTAAACATTTCAGTGTTTGCATTCAACTTCCAGTGATGTAGGAATAAAGAGTTGTTTTCCAGACCAACAGCAGAATAACTGACCTGAGGTCCCAGTGACAGCACTGCTATTACTCTGGGGTCGGTCCAAGTCTATCAGCAGCTCATCAGAGTCATTCTCGCTACCATTAGCCTTCTCCTGCTCCTTCTCACTAAGGTCAAGAGCTACAATGGGCCCTCGAATTGCCTCCTTCGAGACGTAGCAGCATGCCAAGCCCACTTCTTGCTCTAAGGCAGTACGAGTTAAGTAGCTTGAGTCAATTAGCCGAAGGTCACAATATTTCAACGACCTAGAAAGCCCAACGCAAGAAAAAAAATGAAGTTGTGTTTTCTCTGACTTTGAAGAATACTCCCTATCTTTAACTGCTTACTAAATATTCCTGAACAATTTTATTAGCCTGTAAATATAAAGATATTTTTAAATACTCATCACATAAGTTAAGCTCCTTGGTACTTTGCACAGACACTTACTAACCCACACATGATAGAAGCATTAGTTTTCACAGGCTACACTTTCCAAAACTTTAAATAGTTACCAAATAAACTATTCAAAAATACACTTCTTTTGTGAAAAAGTAGCCAGATGGTATCAAACCACTTATCCACCTCCCAACTTAACTAAACATGTTAGAGAGTAATAACAGCACCTGGGGAAAGTTTCTCCCAGAGGGTCTTTGCCAGTTAGAATAACAATGCAAGGTAGACCTTCCAGATCCTGATAGGTGCGAGGAATCCAGTCATCCTGCTCATTGCCTCTCCAAGCCTGTGAACAGAGAAAATTCCAGTCACATCTAAATGACATCTTCTAAATCTTCACCTGCTTTCTTTTTTCATCAGTTCCTGCTTTTTCTTTGTATACAGGGTTTGCTTATTCAACAGCCAACAGGAAGGAGACCTTGGGTACAGGCATGCATTTGTTTTACGGTAGCCAGTGGTTAGCCAAGCATTAAATACAAAGCAAAAGGACGTGTAGCATACGTTATTCAGTGCTGGAAACAAACACCAGGTGTATTAGTGTGGTCTATCAGAAAAAAAATGCAGTTGATGCCTCCAATTTCAAACTGGCACAGTTATCTTCTTTGAAATGAATGTAAAGCTAAAGACTTTCAAGTGGAGTATGAAAATGGTTCAACAAACCTTGCTTAATTATTCTATATAATGAAAGATTACATGAAAGAAAAACATTTTACCTTTCACTGGAGTTAATCTCACCAGAAAGGACTCCTTACCTACAGTCTACCAAGGCCCAAGACCACAAAACTGCAGCATTTTCCCTTAGCACTAGAAAGGTTGGTAGCATCAGTTTCATGTCCTTACACCCTTGGTTCAGCAGAGATTACTGAAAAAATTTATTTCTCCAATCACCTAGCAATATCTACTGACTCAGTAAAGCAGCCTCAGTGGCAGTGAGATAATTTCTGGCTCAGCAAGGTTAGTCTGGCTGTGTGTCACCCTGCCTCTCCAAGGACAGAAGTTTCTGTGAAAGTGCATGACTAGAAATCGAAATAGGGGAAGATACAAAGCTGATTTGCTTTTTGCTAGCATAAGGACCTAAAAAGAAGCCCAAGTGTCTGGGGCTTTGATCTGTAAACTTGCATCCAGAAGATATGTTTCTTGACCATCTTACTCAGGAAGGGCAGAGGGGTGCAGCCCTCTGGGTTCCTCAGTTCTGAATGTCTCCCAGTTTGATTCTTGCAAAACTTAAAGGGTATGCCATGACAGCATCCCTAGTAAGCAAAATAGTAGTTATTTGTTTTCCATCTCTTCCATTCTTTACCTTTGGCTCCCTGATAGAGAGGAATGACCCATCTGGCTGGCCAGCAGGCTTGTCTGACTGAGAGTAGAACAGTCCAGCCACCAGCACTGCAGAGACAGCTGCCCATCCTCTTCCTGCTCTGCTGTAGCATCACACACCCTACTAATACCCTTTTACAGAGAGGCTAAGCTAAGTCAAACTTTCCTACTGGGACCACTAAGAGCTATAGTTTCCCTCCTTGCCCCTGAAAAAGGTCACAATGAAGTCTCATCCTCCTTGAAGCCAAGAGCATTTATTGGTGGGACCAGCATTTTGAGCTTCAGCCTCACCAGAAAGCACTCAATAGCCTTGTATTGCTCTCTCCCCACACACCCCAAAAATAAGCCTGGGTGCTTGTAGTGAAAGCAGGCAGCAATCAACTCCCCACTTGCTCTAGTCCTCCAGAATCAGTGCTCCACCTAACATCAGAACAAGTGCCAAGCAGCACGGAGACTAAATCAAAACTTTCTGCAATAAACTAGACTCAATCGTAGCATGGCTGATAAATTTTATAATGGGAATCAGTTTCCAAACATACAGTTTCAGATTTCCTGTGTTATCCCAGGCACCAGACTAGCAGGTATGGTAGCACAGTACAAGATACACAGGTGACCTTTATCACTTTGAAGTGCTACTGGGACACCCCATCTAAAAAGACACTAGAGGCTTATATTTGGGCAACCAAATTCTTCTCCTTACTCCCTTCATATGCATGGTTCTGATTTGAGGGCTTTTTTTCTAGAAACCTGCAAGAAAAGAAGGAAATCCAGAATCCTACAGCTTTGTTTATCAAAAAATGTATCTTATGTTTTGAAGAGAGGAATAAGAAGAATTATTTAGAAGGTTTTTCATTCTCTGCCTGATCAAATTCCTCTATTCCAGACCAATGTGTACATGGATATTTACCCGCAACAGTTCCACAGTCAATCTTGATCTGCCCTAAAGGCCTCACAGGCTGCTCCAGCATTGTGTGAGGGCTGAAACCCATTATGGCAAAGCACTATGAAGAAGCCTCCCTGCCAAGACTCGATCCAGAATAATTTAAGGTTATAATTCATGCCTATCCAAAAAAACCCATCAGCACAGAGCTGCTATTTCATGTCATTTTTCATTCATGACTACTTTTCTCTTTTCCCTCTCCCACTACAGATAAGGTTTGAGAAGCAGTGTTCATAGCTTCTTTAAAGGACATTTCAAATGCCTTTGGCTGTAGGCAAGGTTCACAAAATTCATTCTTCTTCTGTGTGGTTTTGAATACCCTACATAACTTAGAGTAGAAACAGAATCTTTCTGTGACACTTAGAGCAAGGATCAGGACATATAACCAGTACTACTTTCAGGTTGATACTTAAGGCAGGCAACCCATTTCTTTGTTTAACGTATACTAATATTAATATACAATAATTCATACTTTGTTTAATGTAGTGAGGTTAATTCAGGAAGTGAGCTTGGCTAGGTCAACCATGCTCTTGTAAATCCATGCAAAAGTTTAGCCTGGTGCATATATGCTGGGCAGAAGAGGCTTTCAGCATGCAGGAGTTTGAGAAAAGAAGTCTATGACAAACAGCATACTTTACCAGTTATCAGAAGGGCAGGAGATGGATGGACAGAGCAGACAACAGATACACTAGACAGACAGACAAGTTAGTGGAAATAATTAGTTTGCCTACAGAGATCTGAGCTCTGCTTTCAGAGATGAACCCTATCTGATGCATGCTGTTATTCAAGTCTGAGAAGTGAGGTAACACGGTATTTGACTCCATGGACTAGTAACAATTCAGGTTTGTTCCAAGTTTCCGTATCATTTATGCTCAGAAGTGCAGAAATACATTCACAGAGACAAATACAGAACACACATCCTTTCCCTATAGAACAATCAACCTAGAAACATGTGGAATAAACACAAAGCAGTTACAACAGTCAGATGACTACAGGGAGCATACAAGCAAATATTTAGTTTCCGCCTACCTTCAACCGTGTCACAAAGTGTTTTGCGACAGTCAGCTCCGAGGCAGGATTCCCAAGGAGGATCTCAAAACGATACTGCAGTCCTAGCTTGTCTCTGACTTCTTGTAACCTCTCCTTGGCCAGCATGGCTAGCTGCACCGATGGCACCCTAATGACGAGCATGTGCCCACAGCCATTCTTATCCTTTCCTGGAGAAGTGATAAGGTCATCCATGATGCTGAGCGTTTCAGGTGTGCTGTGATCTCTTAGCGAGGCCATGGTGGTAAGAGCCATCAGGGCTTGGGAATACTGCTGAATGAGAAGGTAGCAGCGAATCACCATGCTGTGCAGCCGGGGGTACCTTTGAGGAGATACAGTCCTGCATTAGCACATGCAAAAATCACAGTGATGTCTGACAATTAGCCAAAACCCAGCACTGCACGGTAAAGTACCATATATCTTTTTTCAGTAGTGCTCAAAGAATGAAGCCTTAAATTTTCATAGACAAGAATTTTGCACAAAAATCTGTGTTTTAAGTACATGAGTATAACCTGACTCTCCATCTTTTGCATTTGGCCCAAGTCCTGTGCTCACGTAACAGGAATTACGAACATTTGTTAACCTCATCTGGTCCAAAATTTCAGCTAAAGGTCTTTGACTTGATGCAGAAAAGGGTCATCTCAGAGCCAGTTTATTCCAAGGGCATGGGCTAGTAATTGCTTTGCTTTCCACAAGCTTTTTCCTCTACAGAGTTAGAAGACCACTGCAGCTTCAAGTGGTTTGTGGGAGAAGTACTTCATAATTTCATATCTCAACTTCACACCAGAAAGTTAGATTTACCAATAGGCATTGCTGGCTCTAAGCCAAATCCGAACTTCCATTTTGCCATTTAACTTACATAGCAAATGTCATTCTCTTTCATTACAGCTATATGCAGAGTCAACTGATACAAAGTAAAATGTTAAGAAAAAAAATTCAAGACTTACTCAAGCAAAAAAAAAAAAAATCACTGAATTTCTCGACATTTCCCATGAGTTCATTCACCAGCATAACACAGAAACACTACACTATTATACCTTGAGCGCTAGTCTTGTGCCACACAAGTCCAAATAATTAAAACAACTAAAAGTTGCAAATTTCTCTCTTTCTTGAGTAATCTAATAGACAATATGGTATCCATTTGAAAAAAGGTTTGTGTCTGTGTTTAACCAGTAGGTACAGTAATTACTCTGGATACCATAAGCCAGAATATATTTCTAAAACACTTTTTACTCTTCCTGCCATAAAAGTACCCACTGCACTTCTGCTACTAAAACAAATGCAGCCTTTCTTATAATACAAAAACGTCTGCAATGTTTTCAGCTTGTAAGCTTGAATGGCTCACCCCCCCAGACAGAATAGCCTGGTTTCTTGAAAATAGAGGCTAAACTGATAAACTGTGACACAAAAATATATCCTGCCTGGAATATATCCATTTCTAGTCTCATCCTAATCTCATATCATTATTTGCATGTATACAAATCTTCCTTTACCCCTTTTCCCATCCACATTTTGAGAACAGAAACAGAGTGTGGTTGTGACCACTATGTCTTCCATTGGATTTGACCAGAAGTACTAGGAGCCTAAAGAACTGACCTTATTATTGGTACTTATCACATTCATCACTTGCATATTTGTAGATAATAATAAATACTAATGGTGTACTTAATTATTTATGTTGTGAATTGAACACATTTGATATTGTATTTTACTTAATAAATATACGTACATTTATAATCATTACATTGGCCTAATTAAAATAGGAAAAATAGTATTGTAGATGGAACAGTTACAGTAAATATCAAGATATGAGAACTACAGATTGAAGTGCTATAAGGGATCTGTCCTGCTGATACGTAGAGCAGATTAACTCCACACTGTTGGAAATGACAGTATTCCCTTCATTCCCGCAATGTGTGCATTTAATTTTATACCTTGGAGATGTGCCATCAAAGTAGCTTGTTCAGGCATTTGCAGGGTACTAACAGGCTCTGAGCTGCAGGAACCAAAATCACAGCCAACTAATGAAATAACAGAAATGACATTTTTGAAACTATGACTCTTAGCTGGCCCACCAGTGACAAGTGTGTTGGCAGTCCCAACAAGAGAGACACCAGAAGTGGTGAGTTATGAAACCTCTGGTACCTTCTCAGTTTAGTTAGGGCTGAGGCAAAAAAAGAGAGCAACACAGCTGAGCCCAGATTGCTGCTCAACTGGCCTAATCTCTTCTCTAAATAAGTGAAGGATATCCTCTCAGCTAAACAGCACTAAATTTGTCACAAAAAATAAAAATTGCACATAATTCATGGATTCCAGGATCAGCATCAAGGGTCATCAGGCCTTCATCCCCTGTAATGGGATTCATAAAGATAACTAAGATCCCAGCTAAGCAGAATCCCAAGCTCCCATGTTACTATTTACCTTTCTAAAAGTGTGTTGACCATTTTTTCAAAGGTTTCATCACATCTCAAAAGGGGACTTGTGACTCCCCACTGGAGGGATTTGCTGTATTCATTCAAACCAAAGTATAGCTTGTCTTCACTTGCTGCATCATCCTGTTCCATACACAAACAGCAAAAATATAAGAAAAACTGGTACCAATTTTAATTTCTTGTGTCATTTTAAAAAACACGTGGAAAGCAAACACAAAGCAAAGGAGCTTTTCTTTTTATCCATTCTCCCTTAGTGCTGCTATTTATTTGTTTCAAAGAATAGAATAAAATGTGAATAGGTTTTTTTAACTTATTATTTGTCTATGCCTAGGAAAGACAGGTGTAGGTCCTTTCAAATTTTTCACTATATCTCCTACCTGTGACTGCAGGGGGTTTCTAGAATCCTGCTAATTATTTTCTAACTCCCTATCTCAGGCTTTATATCTACTGACAACCGTAATGTCATTCCTATTTAAAGTAGAACAGGAAAAGAGAAGGATTATTAATTCCCAAGGTTGTTCTTGATTTTCAGATTCTGCACACCTCTAACAGCAACTAGAAACTAGTAATTTTTTTTGCTGGAATGGAAATCTGCAGACAGCAATAGAAAGGCAGAATACTTGTGTCTCAAATTCCATGTGGCCTTTGTTGGAAGCACAGCATGTCCTCCAGTGCATTTACATCAGCAGAAATCTCTAGGAATGATGAATCACATACAGTCTCCCCTTTTCTGGTAGGTTATTTTTTTAATCAGAAGACTAAAAGATGTTGATTTTTTACTTTTGGGAAACAAAATATTGTCTAGACCATTTTACAGAAAGTCACCACGTGGCTTACATTATCAACCTACCAAAAAGCAAATTTAAAATATTAATTCATTCCTCAGTTTAACTAGTTTTTTACAGCTGCCGCTTTAATACACCTTGCAGAAACCAATGTTCCACTCAACACAGTGAAGTCAGATTTGATATAAATATACCAAACGAGGAATAGGAGAAAAGGCTATTTTTAAGCAGGTTTAGCCAAAACATCCTGGCTGAAATGATGAAAAAGGTTAATAGTCCAGAATATCCAAGAGCCTTTCTTCTCTGCACCTACTAAAACCAGTTAGCCTAGCACACAACTTTTACTAGGACCAGAAAGGTAATGAGCAGGCTGGACAGGCTATGTGATCTAGAGCTTACAGTCAAAAGTCAGAGTGCTTGAAAAGGGAAAGCCAGCTCCAGAGCTTTAAGGCACGTCTACGTAGCTTTGTCTGACCAAAGCACAAAAGAAGCGTCTCATCTCACATGACTGGACAAAGAAAGATGTGCAGTTCCTGGTCCTACGTGTCAATGCTACCTCTACCATCAGTGTCCCAGGGATGTGCACCTGGAATCTGACAGAATAAACTCCAGCAGTGAAAGAGATCCCTCTTAACATACACATCTTCTAGATGCTATTAGGTGTGACACCCACGTTAAAATTCACAATTAAAAGTAACAAGCACTTACCACAGTGTCAGATTGTATCCAATGTACCTCATTGGTAGAGCTGATCCTGGACTGCTGCGTTTGCAAGGCATAAGGAAAAGAGCTGACCTGGAGAACAAGGAGGTTGAATGCTTCAAGCACCTCCCTGCAATTAATAACTCTATCAGCCAGACCATGATTAGGCTCACCATGTGACAGGGAACTTGAAATGGCACTGCAGAAATAAGAATGCAAAGAATTGCCATCCTGAGATTCAATGGATTACACTCTTCCTGCAGAAAAATCTCCAGACAACCACACCACTGAGAATCACAGCTCAAAAAAAATCTCTTTGGAAGGGTAAAAGGTGTCAAAAACCATGTGAGTGCTCTCTGTGGGTAGACTCAGGAAACAGAGAGGGAAAAAAACCCCAAACCAAGAAACACCTAAGTAAAGGATCAAAATCTGCTGACAGTAAGAAGGTGGATTAGTGTTTAAAAAAGTTTAAAAAAGCATCAGATGGCAGAAACCAAAAATAAGCCAAAGGTGGTGAAATCCCTCTCACTGAAAAACTCTGTTTCAATGAGCTGTGGGGATATAGTTTCAATTTTACAAAATCCAGTGGCTCTTCCAGCCTGAAATTACAAATTTCTCAAAGACTGGGACACCCAAAAGTCTGATGTCCTGATTTCCGGCTCCTGGACTTACCTTGGCTTCCAGGACATATTCAGGACTTGCAAATTCAGAATACAGCAAAGACAGTAACAAAAATGTGATGGGAAGAACAGGGTTGCTTTTATGCATTTTCAGCTATCCTTCAAGGACACTATTATGTTTACTATAGAACCATAGAATGGTTTGGCTTGGAAGGGACCTTAAAGATCACCTAGTTCCAACCCCCCTGCTGTGGGCAGGGACATCTTGCACTACCTCTGATATTGAAATGAATCCCACAACCTCACACACCATGTTTAAATCATGTTAAGATTATTCTCCTCAGTTTATACATGAACAAGAACAGAATAATTAGCTTTACTTATTTCCTTCTTCTTCCAAATTGTGATTCCGCGTGAAGAAATGTTTCTGCACACGTGTGTATGTGTTGTGTGTAGACCACTGGCCAAACTCAATATAGTTGCTTTTTAAAAATCCATTTCTTACAGTACCTATGGCATCTTTCATATGATGAAAAGAGTCAAATCTCTGTAAGTCTTCTCATAATACACCCAACACTATCGTCAAGAATAAAAACATGAATTAAAGCATGACCAACATGTGAATATGGGAGCAATTTGGGTTTGAGTACAGAAAAAGCAGACAAGTAGGAAAAAAAAAGACAGGAATAACAAAGCTGCAAAATTTAACCCTTTTCCCCGGACTCCAGTACCATAGCACACACCCCTACAGAGAGTCTCATTAGACATCCAATAATCTGAAATTAGTCTCACCTATCTTCACCTGAATCAGAATTAGTTAACAAATATCATGGGCAAAGAAAAAAGTTTATTTCCAATTTTAAGGCAAAAAACACCTGAAAAATGTCCAGAGAAAGTATTTAGTGTCTAAGATGGTAAGTCTTTTGAAAAACCTAACTGAAAGACACTGGCAGAGGATGGTTTCCTTTTGGTGGATTGAAGCAGCTACCTGGTTAAATCCACGTGGGCATTGTCATGAACAAGCACAAAGAGCGTATAGGGATTCTGCTTCACTCGTCTCATGAAAACTTCAAATTTTGTTTGAATCTCATTGTCTAGCCGAACCACATATTTCTCGGCTCTCTGATACGCTGTTCCATTGTCTTCTAGGCCCAAGTCCACAAGGACACCTGTCAAAAATAAGAATACAACAAAAGTTATTTCCTTTGAGCGCATCCAAAAATGAAGGGTCAGTGACAGGTTGCCACTTGTCTGCCAATATCAGGATTTAGTCAAACCACTGATAGGCTCTAATAAGAAGGTGATTATCCAAATGCATTTTCTCTCAAAATGGAGGCTGAAATGTGCTTCTTGGCTTCTGGATTTTCTCCAAAAAGTGCCTGAAGACCTTTAAAAACTTCTCCTGTTACCAAAAAAGGGGAAAAAATATCATAGATTTCCAAAGCAGCACTCCGTTGGCTGTGCTCCATGATCCTAGGCTAGACTTGCCCACATTTAGCTAATATATTAGTACAGTTTGAAAGAAGTTATCTGACCTTTCCTTTGCAAAAATCATAAATATAAAACCAACTCTCACTAGTATCATATAATAATTTTCATGCTCTTCTGCAACATTTGTGTCAATACAAGTACTCTTTAGCAGTCTTTGTAATGATATATTGCCATCATATTTACCAAGAAGGCCTGATATAATGTATACAACTTTGGATGGCATTTGAGTTAAAGAAGTAGCAACAAACTACTCTGAAACGTGAGTCAACTATGTATTTTCCAGGGTCTTAACGATCTTTAAAAATTGTCTTAAGAAAAGTAAAATAAAACCCATTCATTGAAAAAAAGAAATAAAGTATATGTGAAAACCTGTTAATAGATGCCAGAAAACCTCTTAGTTCAGTGTATAGCAGCAAATTTAGTAAATACAATGTCTGAAGAAACAAGGAATTGAATAAAGGATGAAATATTTATACAGATAGTTCCCAGTTTTGTCAGACAGTAATTTTCTCCACAGATAAACTCCTATGCTTCTCTGGACACGTCGGTCACTAACAGAGTGGATAAGAGACATCATTCTCAAGAGAAACATAACCTGTCCACTTAGGCTTTCCTCTTCCTCTTGAAACGTTTGGCACCACCCATGGTCTGACCCAGAAGCCCAGACAAGAAAAATCACCATTTGAACCAGGTTGGCAATTACTGTGTGCCAATGTGCATGTATCACTCAGGCACTTACCTAACCAATAAGAGAGCTTCCTGCACATACATCTGTGTTAATACATATGAGAGCATAGGCATAAATGTGGACCTAGAATAAATGGCACTCACAGCTCTAGGAGATAAGAGATCTGAACAGTGGCATTTGCTAATCCCCCCAGTTTTGACAGGTGAATGCTTCTTCAGGTCATGCATTCCTTGGATCTCCACGAATATGGCAATTTCTTTTGACACTAACATGGGATAGCTTGGGCCCAGTTTAACAAAGGAAGATATTTAGAATTCATCAATTATACCAACTATTGGAGCTAATACTGGACATGCAAAATACATGCTGGAGCAACTTACCTCTCCATTAATACCAGCTATGATTTAATAACATCACATACTTTGGTTTATCAGTCTCTTTCCCCTCCCCTCCATTTTACCTGATTGTCGGATACGTTGAAGGGTCTGTTGCACCAGGACTTCGGAACGGGGAACTATAACGATGAAGTCCACTTTGCTGAAGTGGCCCAGATCCAGGCTCTGATTGCCACTGTCTGCTATAGCACAAACCTGGGACAAGAGCTTTCTGGCAACTGTAAGCTGTGGCTGGTAAATTTGGAAGGTATCAACATCCAAATCTAGAGTGCGTTTGTTTGAAAAAGAAAACAAAACACAACAAGAAACATGTTTACTTTCCCACCCCCCAGTAAACATGACCTCCAAACAGCCTACCCTCTAGTATCAGAAAAAAAATAATCACTCACCAGAATAAATCTCAACACTCTGGAGAGTTGGGTCCAGATAGCAAATGTCAACTTTCTTTCTTTGATCAAAATGAGGTAATATACCAGATGACCTGAAGTACAGCACTGCCCATTTTTTAAAATGCCCTAAGTGTTCTGAGGATTTTTAACACTGCAACCCAAGGAAGCCTCAATGCCAAAGTATTCCATTAAATGAACCAACACATACATAATATGCATGCATATATATATATATATATAAAGATGTGCATGTCTAAATATATAAAAAGCAGAGAGAGAGAGAGAGCTCTAATGTTCTCCTGAAGCTTGTAGTTCTCCTTCAGGAGCTTCCCTCCATCACTCCTGCTGGAAGAACCAGCCATGGTGCTACAGCTGCACAATGTGCTGAGAGCCAGCACACATTAATCTGAGCAAACCAAGCCCATGCTGATAATCCTGCCAAAAAGACTCTAAGAGGGCAGCAGGACTATTGCAAGTTCATTTGTACATCATCTCTGCTCTGAATTACTGAGGCCCACTGTAAGCCATGACTAAGGCAGCCATATGCCTATGTACTGACTGGTAGTGATATATGCTGCGAAGGGAAAATGAGCAATACAACTAGACAATAAATCTCAGTTATTGGGGGAGGGACGCATTTATTTCTTTGGAGGTTTCTTGACTTCTAACAAAATTTTAGTCTCAGATTTATTTGGATTTAAGAAATGTCACCATAACACTAAATGCAGAGAACTGAGGGACTGACCAGAGTACTCATGTTCCATTTCAGTATTTCCATTCAGTAAATTCATTGCCCAACAGTCTTTGTTTCATTAACCACTGAATATTTTCAACTTGCAGATTACCAAAATCCCATAATGGTATTACAGTTTCTGTTTAAGTCATTTTTTCTACTGTGTTAGTTTTACATAGACACGTTTGTTTGTGTGTGTGTGCACATGAACTTATCTCTTGCTCAAACCTCCATTTCAGTAGATCTACTATGGGAGAAAGATCCATCTCACTGCCTAGGAGACTTACTGGTTGTTTTTTTTTTCCATTCAGGCAGATTCTCAGAAGCTTCAACCACTGTACAGCCATATTGCAAAGGCAAAACTAACCCAGAAGAATTTTTTGAGATAATATAAAGCTTTGTAAAAAAACACACAGTAAGAAAAAACACCCCCAGACTCTAAAGATAATTCTCCCTTCAAATTAATCCTGTGAGGAAGCTCAAGACTTGTCCTTCTGGGGGTGCCAGATCAAAGTACCTGGAAGTCCTTCTAAATCGATCCACTGATCCATGTGGAGACTATGAACCATTTTGCTTTCATTCAGATCTAGCACTGAGCTCATGAATTTAAGCTAACTAATATGAACCAAAAAACATGAAAAAGAGCTTAACGGGAGGTCAAATTTGGTTTGATACTAGACCTAAAAGAATCTCAGTGTTCACAACAGCTCCATGGATCTTTTACCATTTCTGTGATATGAAAAGGAAAGTATGGTTAAAATTCCAAATAATTAAATAATTCTGAAATGGGGAAATTATAACTAGTAGTTTTAGAGAGGAAATTCTAGCTCATCTTTTGCACCTCAGCATCTCATCACATTATACTGAATAAGACAGAGATCAACAAACTATAGATTACCCTTGCCTAGCACTTTAGGTTCAAGATCTTGAGACACATTCCCTACAAGTTTAAGCCTCAGAGCACAGGTCTATAGTGCATATTACCATTTTACATGCAGAAAGTGAAGAGTATCAAAAGTTAAGATGCAGGAGGACACCTGGGAGATCAGAAAGAGAACAGAGTTCCCCTCTGCCTTAAACTCAAGGTTACATTCTTTTCCTAGGTGCAAAAGGGAGAGATGAATCCACACTGCCAATGTTACAAAGAAACATCTTCTGTACTCTGCCCAATGGCTAACAGAAGATGGCAAATTTTAGCTTAGGAATTATAAAACATAGGGGAAAAAAGGTTGCTGAAAGTTCTTAACAGTGATTTTTTTCCCCCTGAGAGACTTCTGTATGGCTACATTCAGCTGGCAGTATTAGTATTCTAAGGTTTGCCCACTGACTGCAGTTGTGCCCTCAGATTCTTCTGAGGTGTATGCATTTCGACATTAAACAAGCTACTCACTTATTTCATATCTTGCACAATAAAAAAAAAATTACCTGGTTCTTGTGTAGAAACCATGGCAATTGCCTCCTGAGATGACACACACTCGCTAACATCTCCATTAAAAGGAATAATGACACTTTCCCCTCGCTGCTGTAGCATCTTCTCCAGCAGCTTGTCCAAATCATCACCTAGATCAGAATTAGTAAGACCAAATTATCTGGAAGCCATTTCAGACAAATGACATAGAACATTACACACACAAATGTTCTCACATAGCTAATGTCAAATCTGTGAAGGGGCAAGGGACTGGAGATAGAAGGAAGAGAGAAAATATAGGAGAGAGAGGGAGGGAAAATATTTTTCTCTTTTATTTACTGATTTACCGGTTGAATTAATTCCAAAAAAAAAAAAAAAAGGCAACCACAGCTGAATAATTTCACCTCTGTGCCTTTACAGCTACTGGTGACAACTAAAGACTACAAAGAAACACGCTGTAAAACAATCTCTAAAACCGTGCTAAAAACTCATGCGCTTATGGGTGCCCTGCCAATCACACATTCAACAGCAGAGACAATGTTAAAAAGATTTTGCAACAGGATTAGTAAGTGGCACTGCAGGTGAGTAAGACAAGCACTCCTTTACACAGAGGGAATGGAGAGAAGGAAAGAGTGCCTCTTGGTGGAGAGGGCAGAGCTGTATTCAGGACAGCCAACCCTAAAAACAGGACTGTCTTAGGTAGAACTTCTGTTCCTTAGAATCACTCACCTAAAGATGTATTTTTGAAATGTGATGCCAGGAAACTAACTTTCCCTGTGATGAGCTCGTAACTAATCTCTTTTAAAAATTCACTGGTCGTAAGCATGCTTTCTGCAAGTGCCCGAGATTGATATTGACCTGGAGAAGAAGAGGAAAAAAGTGAGAGCAAACCTTAATACAGTGTACTGTCAGTACAACCTTTTCATCCTAGAAGTGTGGGGCGTTCTGATCTTCAGTCATGGATCTCCGCTGCCTTTACCCAGAAGACGGGGAGAGCAGTCTCAAGTCTGCTTCACTAGTGACTGGAGAATTAGTTGACAAAAGTAAGTTTAGCACATTCTTTGCAAGCTGTTGCCCATCATTTTGTACACTTGTGTGACAAATTCTGGGTAAATATGAAAAAGCAATTATCTCTAGCGTGGTGGGGGGGAAGTTAGAAAAGTAAAAAACTGACATTACTGATTTATCTGCCTGCAGAGGAAAGATACCTAGTCATGGTTCACTTCCATCCAGACACACTCACGCACACACAAACATCACAGCCAGTCACCAGTGTGGAATTTGACAATCAATATGATAGAAAGGCTAAAACAAACATGTTCTGTTTTACAGCAGTCTGCAGAAGACTCTGATATATCAAATATCATAGCTCTTACACAAAACAAAGACAAACCACCTATTTTGTCACTGGGTCACTTCAAGGTATTTCCTAAGGTAATCACACACAGTCTCAGGCCTCTCAAGGAGTAGCAATGAGTACCATAAATATATTTTTTCTAGATCCTTATGGACATCAGTACTTCAAGTCTTGATGGAGAAACAGTAAGCCATGACATTGCAGTGTAACAACACAAAGGAGAATAAAAAGAACAAAAGGGATTTAAAAACTGGATCAATAGCTCAAGAAAATTAATTTGGCACCGCTGTTTGAAGCGCTCTGCAAATATACTCACCTAGAACTACTACGCAGAACTCATTTCCTCTTATCTTTGATGCACAAATGGCAACTACGTAATCCGGTAGCTTTTGCTGGTGCTTCATTTCGTTGAGAGACCTCAGGGTCTCAGAGATGCCCTCTGCCAGGGAATTCTGGGTTACAACCACGTGCACGAGGTCCCGGGACACGCTAGCGATTAACCTAGCAAGCCAAGGGAGTTGACCTGGTGACACAGAGATACACTGTGCATTCATTTGCAAGGATCGCTCTCTCAGAGTGAACTCCTGCATAGCTTTCAACATGATCTGCTCAAATTCTTCCCTCAGGGGTATCTGGTCAGGACCTACATTGAAAACAAACAAACAGAACAGTATCTCATATCAAAATGTTATTGAACCAGGAATAATCACGTCTGTCTCGATCTGAAAAGCTCCTTACCACATTTTTAATATTTAAAAAAAAACACTCACTTCTCAGTGGATATCTAACCAAGTGGCTTATTCTTCATTTTTCATTTTAGAGCTAGCTCTCTCCCACCATCGCCTTGTAATTTTTTTTCCTTAACAATAAGGTATTCCATCTCACCCCTAGCTTTCCTACCTTCAGAAACTGGTGGGACAAACAAGGGAGTGGGAAAATATGTGCCTTTTGACTGGAACAGAAGGATTAATCATGCAGCCATATGTTTTTACAGCAGAAAACCCAAATGCTTACACTTGTAAACTAATCACAGCCATGCAACAGGACAAAGCCTGTCAAGTGGTCTTTACTTTGCTTTTGCTCATCAGGCATACTAATCAACTAAGCACAGATGCAAATAAATATGTTTAACCTCTTCTTTAGCTAAACTAAATCCATTTAGCAAATCTTCAAACATCTAACATGAAGAAGATGCAACTTTAGATCTACATTCCCCAGACTTTGTAAACTGTATTGTGAACTTGAATTGGAAAACAGAAATATAAGGTATCCCATCTTAGCATCAGTCCTCCAATTCAATTTCAATTAACGTTTTGCTCAGTAAGATTTGCCTCATTGGCAAAGATACTCAGGAACAGATAAAAACATTCATGAACAGAGTAAAAAGTAACCATAGCTTAAATAGCTAAAATCTCATATCGGTGCCAAAGGAGGCAGCTTCACGCTTCAGCAGCTTGCTTTATATGACAAAATGAGGGGGAGGGGGGGAAAGGTGGGGGCTTAAATACCAGAGATATATGAAATGCTAGTTTTAATTTTAGGTTTTCTTTCAGGGCACGAAATAGAAAGGTTGTGCGAGAAGCAGGGCGTGGATAAATAATAGAATCTGTAAAAACTGCTGCCTGTTGTCATTTTGCCTTTTTGAGAAGTAACATATGGAAAGCATCACCGTCTAATTATCATAGGATGGTCCGACAACTTGTAAATGCAAACTGAAAGATTCTGATGAGTCCCATTCAACACAGCATGGGCATAGTTATCTCTTTAGAGCTCTCTCTTTAGGAAATGTATTCTCTTTTGCCTTCTAAGAAAGCACTGTGCATTCTAGGTCTTTGAAGATCACAAAATAGAAAAAAAAAAATTAGACATTTATTGGCAGGGAAAAATGTTCCTCTGCAGAAATAAAGCTTATCTACAACATCTTAACCCTACAAAAATGATGTTATACACTAAGAGAAATAAAAGCAGGCTTGCGGATTGAGGGAGGCTACCTAAGAGACAGGCTCTTAGACACAAGGGTCATCATGAATCCAAGAAAATGAAAGTAATTGCACAAATTGTAAGACAGATTCTCTGTATGAGAACACACAGAATTTCTCTCAGACTATTTATATGAGAAAAACTTAAAAATAGTTAGCCATCAGAAAGGCACTGATAAAGAAATATTTTTATATTAGTGAAGTGCTTAATATCACACTTGGGTCATGGCAGTCTTTCTTTACAAATATAAAAAAAAAATAATGCAACTCATATCAGATAAGATGGAAGATAAAATTATAGATGTTGGTTTTAATTGCGAACAGTTTCCTAAAAAAAACCACATATATATATGTCAAGGTTAAAAAACATATCTGTCAAGGTTAAAAGGGATTATGGAAGCTTCTCTACAGAAATTGGTACATGAATTATCATCTTAACTTCAAAAAACAAAATTTCAAAGCAAACAATAAAGTGTTAATATCTGAGCTACATCCAGCTGGTGTCCTGTCACAAGCGGTGTTCCCCAGGGCTCAGTGTTTGGGCAAGTCTGCTTAATATCTATATTGATAATCTGGACAAGGGGATCAAGCGAGATTAGCTCAGTGGGTTAGGGCATAGTGCTCATAATGCCAAGGAGCAGGTTTGAACCCTGTATGGGCCATTCACTTAAGAGCTGGACTCAATGATCCTTGTGGGTCCTTTCCAACTCAGAACATTCTGTGATTCTGCGCAAGTGCACCCTCGGGCAAGTTGTGGATGACATTCAGTTGCGTAGGAGTGCTGATCTGCTGGAGGGTAGGAAGGCTCTGCAGAGGGATCTGGACAGGCTGGACCAATGGGCTGAGGTTCAACAAAGTGAAGCGCCGGGTCCTGCCCTTGGGTCACAACAACCCCATGCAGTGCTATAGCCTTGGGAAGAGTGACCAGAAAGCTGCCCAGCAGAAAAGAACAGCTCATCAACAGCAGCTGAACATGAGCCAGCAGTGAGCCCAGGTGGCCAAGAAGATCAGTGGCATCCTGGTTTGGATCAGCAATAGTGTGGCCAGCGGGACCAGGGCAGTGATTGTCCCGCTGTACTCAGCACTGCTGAGGCCACACCTCGAATCCTGCGTTCAGTTTTTTTGTCCCTCGCTACAAGAAAGACATTGAGGTGACAAAGCAAGTCCAGAGACGGGCAAGGAAGCTGATGAAGGAGATGGAGCATAAGTCTTACGAGGAGCAGCTGAGGGACCCTACCACTACCTGAAAGGAGGTTGTAGACAGGTGGGGGTTGGTCTCTTTTCCCAGGTAACAATGACAAATGGACAAGGCCCCAAGTTGCAGCAGGGGATGTTTATGTTGGATATTAGGAAAAATTTCTTCACTGAAGGAGTGGTCAGACACTGGAATGGGCTGCCCAGGGAAGTGGTTGAATCACCATCCCTGGAGGTGTTTAAAAGACATGTGGATGTGGCACCTAGGGAATTGGTTTAGTGGTGAATTTGGCAGTGCTGGTTTAATAGCCAGACTCACTGATCTTAAAGGTTTTTTCAACCTAAATTATTCTATGCTGCTGTGATTCTATGGTATGACTATACAGTTTAAGTCAACGTATTGAAATATCATCACTTTCTGGATGACACACATTTCTGGGTAGATAAACGTCACAATGCATCCTGCAGAGACTACTCCTCCAACCATCGAAGACCAGGAGAATTGCTGGAGTAAGCTCTTGCTTTGAGTGTCTGACTATCCCTTCCTCTGAAGATAGAGGCTTGTTCTTGCCTTGAGTCTGGATGTGCATATAGATATTAGAACTACAAAATACCTCTGGGTGTCACAGCATACAAAATGTATTGTCAAAGTGATTCAACTGTACCACAGCAAGAAAGAAGGAGGGATGATTTTACAATTCTACACAAGTGATACATAACAGAAGGTCCAGAAATTTTCTTTAGCTGAAAAACCAGAACACAGACCTTAGCACTGCATAGGCTAAGATTGTGTTTGTTGAAATGGTGCCTCAATAGTAAAAAGCTGATGATTACAGATGACAGAATGTAACCCATACTGCAAATATGGACATTTTGTTGATAAAAACAAAGCTTGAGCATACTTCACCATGAATGCTGCCAAAGATAACAAATGTGAAATCTGAATAAGTCCAGGAGGCAGATTAAGAAAACCACTAAAATCAAACTCACCTCCTTCTCTTTTTTTACTTATTCCTTTATCACAGTCAGTGGAATTTATGTATAGCAATGCTATGTCTTGCAGTCACAGCTTTAACTGTGTATAGTCTTCATAGAAGATTTAAAGCACCAGAAATGCATTTATTTTGCTTGCTTTGATTTGTAATATTATCATGAGTTAGTCAGCTGATTTCTGAAAACACAACAGCATTATCCTACAATAACGTTGTCATAATTTTATGAGAACACTGAAAGAAATTTCCAGCTATATCTTTTTTTTCAAAAAAGGAGCACTTTCACAAATAATATTATTATGATCTATGATCACAGTCATCTGCAAACATTTTGTAGAGGTAGTGGGATCTGAAAAAATTAGGCAAGACT
Source organism: Sclerurus mexicanus (assembly GCA_013396755.1). NCBI lineage: Eukaryota > Metazoa > Chordata > Aves > Passeriformes > Furnariidae > Sclerurus > Sclerurus mexicanus. Next base: position 149,472 of record VWZF01007018.1, on the reverse strand, counting down.
ATCTTTCCTTCTTTTGCCTGCTTTTTAATCTTTGCCTTTAGCTTACTCTTTCGCAATATACTCTGGGAAAAAGAAAAACATTTTAGTCCTACTGTCTCAAGAAAAAGAAGAGGCTCACATGAATAAATTGTTAATTTAACGTGTGTATTGGTCTCTCCTCCTCGTCAAAAACTTTTGAAGCTGGCTGCCCTCCAATCATCTTTAATCTGCTTTGATTCAACAAAATGGGACAAAGGCTACAGTTCAATACAGCTGTCACAATTCCAACAATTTTTTAAGTTTACAGCAGTATTCAAACCAGCAACATGTTTTGATCCCCATGCCCTGCAGAATGTTTCTACTTTTCTCCGTTTTAGGCTCTTTCATCTTACATCTTTCATCTTCACACCGATTTCCACACTAGGTTAAATGAGAAACTATTCAGCTTTGCAGAACTAAGAACAAAAGCCAAACTAAACACCTGCTAATAAGGGAACTGCTTTATATTGAAGGCACAATGCTCACTAGACACAGTATAGCTCCAGAAGGTTTGCATGAAGCTGCTCCAGTCTGCAGCAAGTCTATTGCTGCATCCATCTAAGGTTAGACTTGCTCATGGAGTGTCGTTCACTGACTCCTAAGTTTCAATAGTTTATTTTTAATTGGAAATGTTGTATCAGCTGGCTACATGCTTCTCTGAAGGAAATTTGCAACCTGCCTCTATCAATCCAGAACTGTGTGAAGCAGCTAGTTTTAACATGCAGGCACTACGAACTCTGCAATAAAGAAAACCTCAACAAATTCAAACTCACTGAGAGAAGGGCAACAGAAAAACATTCTGCCTGTAAAAAATAAAGAAACCCACTGTCAGTTCTAACAGGGCATCCACTGGACTACTGAGGCAGAGAATGGTAAATAAAGCTATCAGGTTCTGGAGAGTATCAGACCACAGAAGAGGGCTTCCTTCCTGGCTGTTACAGTACTGCAGCAAGGCAAAAGAACCCATGAGTGAAACCTGCACAGAGCATATTTGTTATCACCAGTTGTGCTGCTTTTGAATCAGCTGCATATTTCATACCATTAGCTCTTACAGATGCAGCATGCTCTTCACAAAAGTCATTTCACAGTCCTCTATGGTAACTAGCATCTTTTCAAATACAAAAGTTAAGACTGAGACTGCCATGGAAGTTTCCCAACACTATCCTGCATGATTAGCTTCTAAAACCTCACTGTTACCACTGCTCCTTTTACTCTAAGGTTGGGGAAAATGTTTGGACCTGCAATAAGAGAAAGAAAATATGTTCTGTTGGTTTACTCTCAAACTTGCAAAAAGTCCATTTCAAAAACGTTTACAAGAATGAGATATTCACTGAATCACTTGCCTTAGTCTGAATAACAAATGTGGTTTTCATGTAAACAATGCTGTCACCAAAACAATGACAACCATCACACATCTGCCAGCATTTGTCACAAAACTGAATAAAAGAGACCGAGGGTCTTAGAAGAGCCTGTGATAACTGATGGTTTGATACCCTAGGCAAATGAGTTATCTGCATTGCAAATCCATTTCACAAAGGTGACCTGGTCAATCCTCATATGGAAAGCAGAAGCAGTATCAGCCTTTAAATTCACTTCACTTCTTCGGACTGAGGAACAAAGTAGCAAAGCCACACACACTAGATGGAGCCACTTAACCTCCTCCAGCCACAAAAGTAGCCAAAAAATTGTCTCTGAAAGGGACAGAAAGAGGGTATGAAGAAAAAAGTACTATCACAACTAAAACCAAGTGCTTATGACAAATTGCTTACCTAGCTGGACAAGATACTGAATAGTTAAAAGTATCATATTCTCCACGCTTAGCAGCTGACTGCTGGACAAACCCAAGAGATCTAAATCCTTGTTTTCCAGCTGTGGAATCTTGTAGCAGTTCACCAGCAAGGGACTTACAACAATATCACCAACATTCCCATAGAAATAAGGTAAAGTGCCATAACCTATAAAAAAAGAAGAAAAAACCCCAAGAAATTCACAAAATTTGCCACCACATGAAATATTGTGCAATGATGCATTCCCAAACTTCTCCTTAACGTTGTCTGGCAAAATATACTGCAACAATCACTGTACTTGGCGTTATAATTCCTTACAAAATATTGCAAGGGATCACATAGACTGCAAGAACTAACACAAAGTATTCCATGCCAGCAGGATAATTATTATTGTTATCTGAATACAGATGAGAATATTATCTGTTTGGTTCTTACCCTGACCTTTAAATAGAGATCGTCCATAACATAGTACACAAAGAAGAAAAATCAATGAAAGCAAAAGTACATTGATCTCAACATCATAAAAGCAGCGTAAGTCACATTAGCATTGATTCAGCCACTGTGGTATTGCTGTGATTGATCTCACTTTTTTGCCACCTTTCCATTCTGTTTTCATAAACAGGTTAAATAAATATCAACAACTAAACACAATATTCTGTAAGATCGAGCACAAAAGCACAGGCTAACTCCTCTTTTCCTTCAAAACATTGTTTTGGTTTAAAAAAGAAAAAAAAAATTCCACAGAGATTTTGCCAAATCCATCCATTGGGGTACTTCTGGTTCTCTGCTATTAATAGGACACTGTTTCTCAGGGCCACTAACGTTTAGCCTAGCTGAAGACTTACTGGCAGCCCTCCAAGAGCCTAAGGGCTGCATTCAATTTGCACTTAAGCTGATGGCTGCAGGCACCCTCATCTTTAATAAGGAAGTGTTTCTCTAAAAACCATTAGAGCACCATGCTAGAGCTTTAGAATTTGCTTCCAGAAAACAACACGAAGCAAAACAAACCAGAAGTGTAACCATATCCTTGACAAAGTTACTAGTGTAGATGGCTCTGTTAATTCTCCAGGAACTGTGTGTATTAGAATTATCTGTGTAAGTGAGGACATGGTGAACTTCTCCATTTCTTCAGGAATGGTAAATTATTCCATGGACTGTATTGATAAGCATGTTCTGTTCACACTGAAGCTACTATATACAACCACTTGTACTATACTGGACCTAGAAGAAATTTAGAGTTACAAAAAAACCCAAACAAACACAAAAATATATCATTCTTCAAAATTCTGGCAGCATATCTGACCCACCTTTTGTTACATAGTGTGCCCAAATAGCTCAGGTTGAAAGTAATATTGACAATACAAATCATACTTTTAAAGTAAAAGCAATGCCTTTCTAAGGGTTAAAAATGTACTTTATACAGCCAAAGGATTTTAAAAGCCTAGAAGAGTGATCACTTATCTCAATTGCTTACAAAAAGTATGGTCTATAAATGACAAAAAAAGTTAGTATGATTTATTTCTGTTTATTCAGTTCAAATCAATTTTCTGGTTCTCATGTAGGATCTTGGGGCTTCAAGATCTGAACTATAAATACTACAGGAAATATTTACTTGGTTTATAAGTTGTTTGTACCAGAAAGCTGTTTTCATTACTTGGAAATATTTCTATTCTTGGATTTTACAAAAACTGTATTTGTATAAAACCTTGATTTGGCCAGTGTCTCTGCATAAATTTGACCTAGTTGTGACCTCTTTGCAAATCCGGTTCACCAGAAATCGCCTGACTCTCAGTTTGAAATGTTGAGTAACTATAGGAAACTATCTGTGACAAACAGACTTTGTATGGTTCTAAATGCCAGAACCAACGAAAAGAAATAATAATAAAAACTCCCTTTCTCCTAGGGAGCATGTATTAGTACAAAATGCAGAATTTGATCCTCAGTATAAGACTTACCTATCAGAATCACTGGTCTAACTCCTGAGTTATTCAGCAGGTTTTCAGGAACTATTACAGTCTCCCCTGCTGGGATGGGTTGAGGCTGTAAAATTCCAGTTAACATGGATTGAGGAACTGGGACTGACAAAAGAGGCTCTATAAAATAAAGAAAAGAGAAACCTCCATTACTAAAAGGCTCATACTGTGATTTGGCCGTATGAGCAAATAAGAAAAAAATTACCACAAATCACTAACCGTAATAAAATTCAAAAGGTCTCTGCATTTCCTGCTATAGTTTTAAGTAATTTAAATTAAGAGCCTATATCCTCTTGTAGCCCCATCCCTGAAATAAAACTTTTTCTGACCACTGTATTGTTGGTAAGAATGAGAGAGGAAGACACAGGTTTGAATATGCATCTTTAAACAAAGCCAAGTACTAAGCCAAAAGGCCGCCTCTAAGATGTAGCCACCCCTCGATACTGCCTCTCAATACAGGGGAAGAAACTGCTCTGACTTCTGACCTGGAATACATGTAGATAAGAAAAGTAAAGCCAGGCCAAAATCTCAAAGCTGTCCTTAGAGAGTTGCTAGAAGGATAAAAATCAGGCCTCCCTCATGAGAGAGCAAGAGAGCTTCCATAAGCAAAAAGAAACAAAGTGCCAGAATTTTGCAATCTGTAATCAGATTTCCGAGTAAGGACTGCTTCACCAGTTTCTCAGCCTTCGTTCGGTGGCTTTTTTCAAACAATGCCATCAACAGAAATGCATCAAAGGCAGGATGGCTGAATGCTTCTGTTTTACCAGGGAAAACTGTTTACCCAATGGAAGAAAATGCTCCTAGAGACTCACGGAAAATGGAGTACAGAACAGAGGTGGCAGATTAGCGGAGACAAACTCAACAAAAAAGGGGGAGATTGCCTTATATCATGTATTTTCAGTAGGCTTCTGAAGCTAGAAACTGACAAAAGCTGCGATTTGAGCTGTTCAGGTACACAGGCCTGCACTACCGTGGAACTCTTCTTCCTATGATGAATATCTCTGAAAACAATTCCAAAATATCTCAAAACCAAGCTCTCCAAAGTGGAGTTAAAAATACGTTGTGCGTGTTGGGTTTTTTATTCCTTGGATATTTATTCTCTCACTCTATAGACAGAATAATAAGTAACTCTTTACTCCCCTGAATCTCACGACTGAAAAGTACTCAAATAACGAACAGGTTTTTAACAATTATGTAGAAAGAGGTACCTACATGGATATCAGTGGGCACTTTTAATTAATTAAATTTCATGTCATGATGTTACATATCCCTCCTACAGTTTTTCCATGCACAGCAAACATTTGGCCTCCCTTTGTGCACTTAACTGAAGATGACCTAGGAGACGTCAGTGCCCTTTCTTAGATCAAAATTATATAAAGCTGTTTTTCCTGTGCAGAAACAGAGTGTACAGTTTCTGTAGCATGCCACACCAGACTGAGACACAACATTCAAGGTGAAGGCTAATGAAAATCCTTGAAATACATTCATATATCCATACAGCTGCACAGTTTTAGAACAACTGAGTTACAGTTGGGGGACTTGGGATTTTCTTTTTTAGCCTTGAATTTTAATAATATTACTTGCATCTTCCTTTCCTCTCTCTCCTCCAATAGTTTTCGTTTCCCCATGCCCCACCCCAGATTACAACAAGGACCAGGCAATCACATGTGGTTTGTGGTTTTCTCGAGTATCTGAAAATCCCTCCACGGCATCCTTAACTACTTGAACATCAGTTATGTTTGCTGTGCAACACTTGATTTGCAGCACAGGGTTACTGGTCCAGCTGAGAACACAGTTTAACAAATGACATCTCAGTATTATTCAAGTTTTACCTGTTCTTGTTGAAGGTCGAATTGTAGGAACAGGTACTGCCAAACCAGGGGGTGGGACTGGGGACCCAGGAGACCATCCCCGGTGACGCTTCTTTGGTGGTCCAGAACTGGACATTGGTGCTGGAAGGAAAGCAAAAACTTATTCTAAGCCCCATTTTCCCAAACGACCAAATTCCAGCTCACATTTCCATTTCACGTTGATGTTGAGTAGGTATCACACCACAGACAACCAGAGATTCACACCTAGATTTACAGAAGCCAGACTATGATGTGAAAAATATGGTTACCTGTGTTAAAAATTCCAGAATTATCATTAATGGTCATGCCAAAAAGCAAATGGATCTGTAAAGACTGAATGGTAGGAACAGCTATGATGGGAAGAGGAACGGAATCACAAATTTCAGGCTCAACAGCCAATGCATCTTAGAATAAAAGAGCAGAGAGTTTTTTACCTTGGTCTCCAGCTGCACAGCCAGGACTTGGAGATGTCGAGTGAGGCATTGGCCGAGAGACTGTGGAACTCAATAAGTTATTTCTTCCTCCATTTGCGTTTCCATTAGCAACATCAGTGGCACGCAGTGAAAGAGGAGCTGAGTATAATAAAATACAGAGCGTGCGTGGCTTGAGACAGTCTTGAAAACAATCAAAATGATACAGCCACATGCAGACACAAAAGAACGGGGCAAGATGCATGACTGAAAAAAAACATACTCCAGGGGAAAAAAAAAGCATGAAGTGTTCCTGGCAGAGAAACATTTGGGCACAGGCTGAAAAATCCTGAGGAGATTTCTCAGTAAGGAGGACAGGTGGGGAAAAACCTCCAAAACTAATCCCACCAAAATTAAATAGGAAATCACACGCACAAAAAATTATTGGGAAGTTGGTGATACATTTTTTTTATTAAAAAAAATGCACATCTTGAATTCAGTTTGTAAAGATTTTTAAGCCACTTTAGTACACCTACATATTTTCCCTCCATTCATCCATATGCAGCTCCCAGGAACACATTCCAGGAGCAACAAAAAGAGATGGCGCAGCAGTTTCCTGATGTCAGCTGCAACAGGAAGTGTTACAGATGTGGGTATTTGGCTTCAAACAATGCTACATGGCACTCTCCAGATGGAAACCTCCAAATAAATTTGGGCACAAGATTCTCAGGTTGCCAATTACAAAATAAGAATAACCTCATTATATGGCCCATTGTATCTCCCATTTGTACTCCAAGTTAACAACTTGATATGGACAGATATGGTGGACATGGGTCAGTTACAGAAGTGGTTGAAATGGTGGGAAGAAATTGCAGTGCAAAATGAATTCACTTACACAAGGTGGAAAAGGGTATTTTACACAAAGAATGATTCATTAGATAGAACGTAACATTATGTACCATAACAACATGTATTGTATTAAATAGCAGGTGTGATACATCACGTATAAAATGCAATGCTCATGTGCATATATAGATCAAATAAATTGATATATTTTCTTATTCAAGCATACTGCCCTGTAATAAGTGTGATGATTTTTTTTTCATTGCTCAAAGGACTGACCAGCTAAAGTAAAAACCAAACAGAATATCACAACAGTGTCAGTAGGGATTTAGATGCCACACTTGAGGGTTCTAACCTATTAAACATACAAAGCAGATATAAGTAATTTAAACAGCAGAGATATTAAAACTCCTTTAAATTACACTATATTCCACCAAATGTACATTGAGGAACTATAGCTGTTAGAAATTCAGAACTACACACAGGTCTCAATTACTGAGGCAAGAATCAGTGTGATATCAAGAGGTAACATTTATGCCCTCTTACACGTCTTAGGAAGTGCAGAGAGGGATACCACAGGCACTCTTACCAGAATATCAAATCTGAAAGCCAAGGTGTGGCTCAAGTTTGGGGACTGTAATAACTGCAAAAATGTCTGTGCCGAAGACTACAAGAATATGAGAGTGCTGGAGAATGCTAGTGAATGTTTTCCTTTCCCTTGTCCACCAAAAAGATGACACTCTCCTTTCTTGACTCTTAAGGTGACAATTCCCTTCTCCCTCTCTAGGGAAAGCAAGGCCATACATACCTGCAGCAAATGTCTTTCCTACAAGCTGTACTGACAGAGCCAGAGGTTTCACAATGTTCTTGTTCCGGGATTGGTCTTGTGTTCCACTTAAGTTAACAGCAGAAGATGATTTTGCTGGACTGAATACTGAAGAATCCAAGAATAGGAGTTGTTCAATTAATGATTTAAAATTATATATATACGTATATATAAATTTGTATACACATGAACAGTCATACTCATTTATCTAAACTCATCTCTGCATATAATGCAAACAACTTTTTTACACTCCTAAAAAATTACCATGTATTGCTATCTTTTAGGAGTAGTAACAAACATTTAACTGTGTGTTTCTATAGAATCTTACAATCTACTGAACCCATGATTGATCTCTCCCAAAATATTTTGCATTCACGTATACTCAAAAAATATTTTGACTGTAGAAAGGGCTATCTCATTGCTCCTCAAAATAACCTTGTGGGACAGGCAAGTAAACACAGTTAGCCCATGTTTCACATGAGAAAGCTAAGACAAAGAGCTTATGCAATTTGCTGCCAGCAAGCATAGCAAATAAGCACTGGAATAAGTTGCCTAAAGAAGTTACGGAATCTCCATCACCTGAGATTTTTAAGAACAAACTACTGAATCTCTGTCCAACACAGCTGAGCTTGACTTAGGGCAGAAAAAAAACCAAATCCAAAAACACAGCCTCCTTACGGCACTACTGCCTATAAAGCTATGAAAAGTGTATGGTCATCTATAAATCAGGGTAACAAATGAAGGGTATCTGAGCCCAAACTCTTTGCATGAATCAACAAATGCCAACTCCTTAGAACACTTTACCAAGACTAAAAATTATAAGTTTTATTTTATAGAAGGATAAACTGAAAAACAAATATATTCTAATACATGCCCAGTATAAAACCATAAATCAGAAGTGATTCCAAACCTCTCAGCATGTAGGCCCCTATTTTAACATCAGACATTTCATACCTGCAATTTACTTCTAGAAAAATTTGACATTCAGAGGCTGATACACTCACAAATCCAAATTCTTATAACTGGAGTGAAAGAATATTAACTCAGCATCTGTCCAGAAAGTAATTTGCAATAAGTAGGCAATGTAGGCTAAGTTCACCTACAGATGTCCTAGTAAAACAGCCAGCTAAAGAAAACAGAAGACAAAGGCCAACTTGATCTGCCAAATACATTCACCCTCAGGCCACACACCATTTGGTGAAGGAGAGTGGGGAGGAAGGTCTGCTTTGCCAGACAGAGTAAGAGATGAAGAACAAACACAAAAGCTTCTGCTGCCCTCCCTGAAAATCTTGTCGATGTTCACAGGAAATACACTGAATGGCTAACAAAATAGAACACCAGGTCAGGGCCTTTGGAGGAAAACACCAGTCTGCCGTTAAATATGATGTAGCAAATATGTAGTGTTAAAGGTTTCCTCAAAGTAAACTGTCCAGAAGCTTTGGGGCTCCTTTTTCCTATCTCTAGTTCTAATACATCATCTTGAAATTTTATCTATGAACGTGGGTGTGGCTGGTGTATGCTTAAACACCACACCAGTACCTAAGCAAGATTTGTAGTACTATCAGTTGTTAAGTTCCTCATCTTTCTGTTGGAAAACCTTGTTTCTAATTGCTTAACACCCTTTCAACACCTGAATTAAGTTTTCCCTTCCACATGTCTGCCTAAAACTGAATTTTTGATATGGTGTGCCCATAACTGCCTGCCTACAGGTATCTTCTAGGACTCAGAGACTGAACTGTTCACTTCCAAGGGCAGAAGTCTGAAATATTTGCACAAGTTTTAAGGAAAAAATGAGTATAAGTTGACACTGAACGGAAAACAATTTCAGAGAACAACCTGCTAATAAGTAGCCCTGTTTTAAAACAGCCAAGAAGCAAACTCAAGTACAAAGAGCTATACAGAGCCTAGCAGAGAAACAGCCAGACATCCTCCAACATAGGTGACACATGTCAGAATTCACGCCACTGATAAAAAGGTGCTCTTCCCCCTTCTCCCGGACACAGGGGATTCATGTGTATGTATGTGGCATTATCTTCACTAGAAGATAACAGTAGAAGGAGATGAAAAGGATGTGACAAGCATGACTTAAGAGTACAAACAGTGACACACAGAAACACCAAGCAGACTGAATCACAGGGAGTGATAAGGAGAAAGCAGTATATAAAAGGCGTATCTATTAACTTGGCAGGTACAATAGAAGGCAAAGCCATGTAAATATTAGATTACTTGTTGTTTCAAATAAATAGGTTCTCATGCATCTGCACAGTTCTCATGCCAGAATCTGGAAGCCAAGAGATCATGCAGATGTGTTTAAACAACACCCTCATTTAATTTTAACCAAAGCCTAAAGCATATAGCTTCCTAAACAGAGACACGGGTGACCACCTGGGGAAAGTGCCTCTGAACATACTAATCAGTGATTACAATTTTGTAAGAATGCCTGCGTTCAGCTTTTGTTTGTTTTTCCTTTTAACATACTTTCCAAATGGAAAAAGTATTTTAACCATCTTGGTTTTTATCTGCATTTCATACTCCTCTAGAGAAATATATGTTCTGGGACATACAGATCAATTAATTACAAATATTGACAGGAAGTTTTCCGCTGTTTTTAAATTTTCAAGAAGTAGCATAAACAGACAAAAACCCCATACAACAGCATAGATAAGCTGCAATAAAGCAATGAGGGGGACAAAAAGCTCAAACCAAACCACCTTGGCTATTGGCAATAAATTAATACACACATGAAACTAAGATGCTGCTTCTTAGTCTGTCAACATCTACTCGATTTTATAGTTTCTCCTTGTTTAAGTATATAATGAATAGCTTTCTAGAATAGTTATAAGATGCATGTTAGCTCATATAACACAAAACCACTGTATGCCTACAGGGAAATTGCTATTGTAAGTACACGTTTGTGTGCAATAAAATTTAAATAAAGAAATAAGCAAGTAAATAAACTAAAATCTGCCTCCCCAGCCCCAAAATGAGATTGTTTTCCTTTTCAAGACAATTAGCCTTATCTTTATACTAAGTAAACACCTCCCTATAAATGTGTCATTTGAGTTTGTTTGCGACCCACCAAAAATTAATGAAACAAGCACAGGGAGGCTCAGAATCAAATAAATTAATCAAAAGATCACCTATTACTTTTAAACCAACCGGCGTTATGAGGACTATGCTAACCTTCAGCCTCACCTGCGTCTTAATCTTTCCCAAAGCAAATTTTGAGAGGCATTCCCCCCCCACCGTAATCTACACATGGCTGGAGGTAAACACCCAGTTGCTTAGAGCAGCCCTGAACCACCAACATCTGCGGTAACTTACCACCCCCAATGGTTATCTTTACAGCACTTCCAGCTCCTACCTGTCTGAGTGAACCCTGATTTGTATCCATTAGCTGATCCACCCTCTGGGGTCGCGGACGGTGACACCGAAGAATTTGGTTTAGCAGAGAGGCTAGCAGCAGATGATTGCCTGCTTCTACATTCTGCAAACGAAGCAGCTACAGTACATATTAACAAGGCCTGCCTTCCAGGAGCGAAGTTCAGCAACACGGCAGCGAAAGGCGACAAAATGTAAAAAGCATACGCGCAGCACGTACAACAAACAGCGGCAAATGGCAGCATTCAGGGAAAATACAGAGCTCACAGTTCGGTCAACCTGGCCTCCTAATTAAGAAAACTTCCCTCGGGGCCTCTCAGAGGGCCAGGCAAATACAGACCAGATGCTGCAAAATAGCAAGAGCCCTCATTTTGCAGCTTCCAAGGGATTTGAAGGTATTGGAGATGTCCCAGGAAACACTCAGCGACTTCTGTGGCTCAACCTGTATACAAACAGTCATATGTTGCATCCGAGTGCTGTGAGTGTCTTTCTGGACGAAAACTGAGTTGGGGGAGGAGAAAGTCACCTTGAAAGTCCTACATTAATCCAGTTTTAAAGCTGAGATCTAATCAGGTTTTCTTTGAAGAGAAGGGGGTGTTTTAAAGCGTTTCTCTACTTCTAATTAGACCTATAATGTAAGTAATGGGTGAAAGGTTACCAGATGAGTGGTAGCAATATGTGGATAGAACCTATCAAAATAATGCCCATGAGGCTGATTCTTGGTTGATTTTCTAAACTACCATGGGTCCTCAGAACACTTGTGATCAGCATATACCCAAAAGTGAAACCTGGATCTGCTTCTTCCACACGTGCATTACTCCTGACTGCGTTTACCAGGACGCACACCAACCTCAACCGCAGAAGTAAAATAGGTTTCCTTTTTCCGTATTTGGAATTTCAATACCAAATTAAATATTTGTGTAATTTTGGGAAAATGCTGTTGAAAACTGACATCCACTTTAAAGCAGTAGTTAATTATACTTGTAACACAGAAAATAAGCTGAAGGCAGGATCCCTTTGAACCACTAACTGATACAAACTATAATCACTCATATAGCTTGGTGATAACCATCTCTTTCTGGTATCATGCTGCTGTTCACATGAGGATGTGACTCTTCAGATGCCTGTCAGTCCTCCTGCGGAGCTTCTCCTCTCCTCCCATCAACCTTTTTGGAATAACAGGGAGTAGATCAAACTCACTTTTTTACTTTTAACTTTTTCTAGTGAGACCACAGCTGAGAAAGTCAGGAGTCTGCATATAAACCAGCTTAGCAGAGAATGAGTAGGCAAACCATTCTCTCCTTGAGTCTTTGCATGGTTCTAGCTCCAAATACGTGCATCCTCCAATAAGAGAGCCCATGGCTACCTTGCCTTGGGGTCACAAAGGTAATCTCTTTAGCACATAACAATATTGCACAGGCTGCTTTGGTAGAGGGTAAGCCCAGGTGTAAAACACTGTAAAATGGCAGGAGCATGCAAGTCTTTTCTTTCCGGAGATCAGTGACCTGAACTTTCTTAATCCTATGGCATGCTAGCTATCCTCAGGCATTAAACAGATTGAATTGCACCTGCTAAGATGAATATCAGTGGAAAACCAATGTTGCAGACCTGGCTGTGAGTCACCTTGCTTCAGGCACATAAAAGAATCATCTGACTGAATAACCTTATTTATTCTACCGAGATGACTACACATTCTAGGATGGGCAAACGTAGGGCTCCTTCTGAAAGTATGGGGAGGTGGGAGAAGAACATTTATAATCGTATGGTTACCATTAAGACTCAAATAAACCTCTTTGGCAAAACCCAGACTTCAGTGAAATCAGTGAGACTTTTTTCCTTCAAGCAGTTTAGAATCCCTACATTTTCAACAGCAACTTCCAGATTTTCATTCAACATCATACTAGTAACCCCTAACTGAATGGTCACCTTTATTACCTTTCCAGCAAATAAGGGGTCCCTTTGACAGTACACCTTGGGAGCTTCTTACTAGGTAGTATTTTAAGTGCTTCTGCTTCTTTGGCTGAGTAGTTAATTTCAGGTTGATATGATTGGAAAACTCTGTGAAGTACCGAAATCCTCTTTCTCCACAGCCTATGCAATTGCCAGAAAATCCTGGAAGAATGAAGCAGAAGACACACATACAAGTAAATGTTCTTGTACTATCTGCTAGGAATAAGACCATGTTAACCTACCTGCACACCCAGTTCAAAGTGACTGGTGGCCTCCAGTCAGACAGCTTCTTTAGACAGCATACATGTGTCAGGAAGAGGCCAAACACAGGCAGATTTTAGTCTTAGCTTTTTTGAAACTCCTCCACCTTTCTGGGGCATACTAACTTAAGCCAGAATCCTACCACCAATTTTCCACTCCACACAGTGCAGAGAAGAGTAACTATTTGGCAAGGGGGAGAGCTATGATGCCAGACTAGGAAATTTCCATTGTGGAAAAAAAACCCAGCCATTTTCTCTGCATTAAAAAACCATGGGTGTCAAACTGAATGCATCTCTCTCAAAACAGTGGCTAATCCATAGCAACTTCATATGATTGAAAGTAACATCTAATACATTTTCTCTGAGATGCCTTATACAAAGCACTTTCCAAGTAAGCTGGACATTACATCTTATAAAAGTCTTAAACACAATCACTTGATGTGAAGCTTTCCATGGCTAAAGTTAGGAGTGCTTCAGAATAGTTTTAAAAACCTATGACCTCCCATGAAAGTAACAAATTTAGCAACAAAGCAGAAGATTGATTTTCTGCGTGCGATGTTTCCAGCATGGTTTCACAAAAAGGGGTGAAATTTTGAGTTGAGTTCTGGAGGATAAAACCCAGATTAAGGATTATAAGAACCCTTGATTTCCAGTGCCATTCACAGCTATGTTAATGGGAATGTTGCATATAGATGGCACCAGTCTAACATTTCATAGAGCAAAGCACAGGGCACGTTCTGAAATGGGTCTGCCTTAAAATCTTTGTCGTTTGAATCAGCCCTCCACTACCTAATGCTGAACAATTAAACTCTTCTGGCTTACTTGTCATGCTGCTCATCTCTGAATTGCTTTCAACCCTTAATGAAGAAATACTCTCTCTGAAACATCAGTAATTATTTATAATACTACTAGCAGATTAAATTCCCTAGAAGAAATGCTTTTTGTTTGTTTGGGTTTTTTTTTTCCATTTAATAATCAGTTCAAGACCTCTAACAGAATCAATTTTTCATCTTTGCTACCATCATTAATTTTCACAATGCCAAGCACCTTGGAAAACACTGGTTTCTACATTCACCCGTCAGCCAGATTTATTGTTTTATGAAAAAGATGTTCAGTGTTTTTGACAAAAGGCATTTTCCATAAAACTCTTACTAATTAGGCCATTGTCTTTAGCCTTACTGAGCCTCATTATCATCGTGGATGAGAATACCAAGAAGGAGGTATTCTTTCATTCTTTCAATCATTCTTTCCCTTTTCCCTTGCAACCCACAGGAACTACTGGTGCATCTCCATCGTCATCAGAAACAGTCATCAGGGTCTCACAGAGCTACTGAGTCAGTTCTTTGCTCATAGGTACCAGTTGCAAAAGCCTAGAGGTGTTTAAACATCTAGAGGTGTTTATCAAATGATACCAGAGATGATAGATGGATACAAAGCTAGGGCAGGAGGCAGGCTTACCAACACAAAGAAAGTAGTACCATATTTAACTAGACTAAACACCATCTATCTGTCTATCAGTTAGCTCTTATTGATCAACTCTTGGAACTTCCCCTACTTTGCAGGAGAGAAGCTGCTCTGAATCCTGGAAGTATACACCAGAGTGCCCCATGACCCCATATCCCCAACCATACCCAGTGAGAGCACATCACACCACAGCTCCTACCCAACTCAGGCCAGTGGGATTGCTGCCTTAGGTCCAAAGGTTTACAGTGTGTAGTAGCATATTAAATGGATTTAAGGGAGAAATATTATTAAAGTAACAAAACCAAGGTGTTTTCTATAGTTACACACAAGTATTGCTGGTCTGGACCAGAATTTGAACAGTGTGGTTAAATCAGGGTATTTATCTTTTGCTGTAATTTGTTTCCTGCTGAAAGGTCTTTCTGAATATATCCTAGGTAGCACAACGACTGGAGGGAGAAATGAGAGAGTAAACTCAAAACAGGCTAAAGGAGGCAAAATACATTAAACCACTTTTACTAGCCTGTTAAAATCTGTACCAGCTGTGACCCAGGCAGGAAATCTAGGTGCACATGTGCCTGTGTTAAATCACCAAGAAGCATTCCTGTATTAAAATTTTAAAGCTCATAAATGTAACTGATTATGACATAATTGGTGGGGGTTTTTCCCCTATGTATTGGATCTTGAGAGGCAAATTGCTCTCAGAGCTCCTACTGAGAGCAATGTTCCCAGTAGAGCTAAGGGCAGAATTTGTCCCTTAATCCACAGAAAAACAGATAGTTCATCTTCAATACTTGCATGAGTGTATTTCTTCTTAAATGAAAATGCTGTAAGCTTCAGTAGAGTATATGGATAGTTCACATTTAGAATGCCAGGGCTGCAATTGACTTCTGCCCACACAGAAATCACCGAGATTCAATTGTGGTTAATTGTGGAATCAGGGACTTGTTTTAAAATGGGCTTTTAAGGCAGGCTCATCTACAGATTTAATAATAACAATCCTCTCCTCAACTATTTCTAATAGAAGGTTATTAGCTGAAACGACTTTAGATAATTGTGAACTGACTTTTTTTCTCTGAATTATTATGGCATACAGAAAAAAAAATCTCTTACCTAAAAGTGCATTTTTTCCATGATCATCTGGCAAAAACCGCTTGTCAACAGCGCAGACTAGAATGTGCTCAGGAAGGTTGGGAGATTTGGCTCCTACTAACAGGAAGCCTGCTGGGATATCAATTTGCTCCATGCACAGAGATACTAACCGTAAATCCTTGCCTGCTTGACAAAAACCTATAAAACAAAGCAAAACAAATCTTCAAAAGATTTCATTTTATTTTCTTCTTTTTATCAGTTGAAAAAGCAAATGGGGCTTCACAACTTGATGCTGTAACTGGGAATTTTAATACATCCTTTTCAAGGGAAATAGACAAAATTGAGATAGCATCTCATCAGATCTACTAGTTCAGGATTTCAAAGCAAATAGGTAACATTATTTTAAAGAGATCCTGAACACATACAGGCACAGACAATATGGAAGTGTCCAAACACTAGTTTACAGTCTTTCAAGAGAAACAACTTCGTCTTTCTTCCTTGTAACAGGCCAACATCAATACACAAACACCACTAAGTAATACAGAGAAATGATACATCAGTGAAATTCCAGCAAATAAAAGACTAGTTCACTAGTTTTGGAGATGTACACCATGTTTTCTCTAGGCTTCCTGGCTGAGTGTCCTCGAGTCTCAGTGAACTGCATGACTTCCAAGTCTCCAGTTAGGTTTTGTCCCCCACCCAAATGCACATACACAGACAAAATAGGGATGTAACATCAGTTCTTGTTCTTCCAGTCAATGCAGGGCTAAAGGCAGCAACAGATGTGGGTAAAACTGGGGACCTGAGCGAGCTTCTGCTGTTCCACATCCTGCAGTGAGCAGGTAGCAGGCTGGGACACACCAAAAAGAACAGCAAGGCAGCCCAGTGTGGCCCAGCACTGCAGTGTGGCCCTTGGGAGCTCAGGACTCAGAGTGAGCTGGGCAGGTTGAATGGGACAACTTAGTGCAATTGCAGGACTTCTAGACGTCCAGCTGGTCTATCTTTTGCTCAAACCAAAGTCAACTTCAAAGTCAGATTCTTTTGACTACGTAATTTACAATAACATTCAAAGACTCTTCCACTAGCTTCAACACTGGACTTAAAAGGATCAAAATCACCTCCACCTTTTGGTACAGCTCCATCATATTATGTTTATTGAGTAATTTATACTTTCAAGAAAGGAAAGGATAGGTGTGACCAAAAGCAAGAGTCATGTGACTTCCTCCACAGGAATGGATATGATCACACTAGGCTTTCTAATTTTCCTGAGGCAAAAGTCAGTGAAAGCACTACCAAGTTTTATGAAGAACCAGACTCTTATGTTGTGATCCCCTCCAATTTTCACTTCTCCAGCTGCAAGATCAGTGCTGCAGTCTGACCTCACACATCTCCCAGCAGCAGTTGGTGAAATCCCCCTGTTTCAGGATATCCAAAGACCACACATTTATCCACTGACCACTTCTCTTCTCCTACAACCATAGAAATATCCTAACATAGACAACACACACATACATCTGCATGAATCAGTATTTCAAAGTAAAGGAAATCATAATCACAATAATCAATATTACTGTTAAAAACAAACACATCAAAATAGATTCAAAACTATTGTCATATCTATTATGACTTCAGTCATCAATATATATTACTTACACTTAATTTAAAATATTATTCATGTAGTCCTTACTTGTCCCAGAAATTTTAAGGAAAAAAAATAATCACTGGAGAAAGATGCTCTATAAGCATATGGTTACACAATGTGATTAACCAAGAGCCACCTCAACCATTATTAATATGTATGTCTGCACTGCTCCTGTGCTCAAACCTACAGTTTGGAACTTCTGCAAAAATTATGAAAGTTAATGTTCTTTGGTTTTATCTCAGAACTGTACCAGGCACAGAGCACGTGCAAAATGGAATGCACAGAATCAGCTTCCATACATTTCCTGGCAAGCAGCAGCTTGCTGAAAACAGGGTCCAATACAGGTTCAGTCTTGTGCCTACACCCACGATCTGCTGAACGAGTTCTTGGCTGAATAGTTTCTTCAGTTCTTCAACCAGCTCAGTTCCAGCAGCAGCTCATTCGAGCTGAAAACTGTCTTGCATTCACCCCTCACACATGTCTTTTTCCAGCCAGTGAATTAAAGTGAAGCACCCAAAGTTTTCTTACGTGACTCAGTGGATTATAACAATAACTTACCAATAAAAGGTTACATAAATTTTAGGGGAAAGGTATTAAACCAGAGTATTTAAAGCAAAGTTTATTCCCTTCTGATTAGATACAATTTGATTTTAGTATGTTGAATTCTTTTTAAGGTATGTTCTTTAAAAACACATGGATCCTAATAAAATACCAGGCTAAGTATTATCTAAACTTTTAATGTAATTTAGAAAGAAACAGTTTCAGATAAACCTAGGGGAAAAAAACCTCCTTTACATTCAAAATAAATTTGCTTATTCAAATGTTTGTGCTGTTTGGGTATTATAACCAGAATTTTCAAAACAGACCTGAAATTTTTAGGCATTCAGTGAAATCTGAGTAGTTGACATGCTTAGAAAATATCACTCTACATCTAGATTTGAAATAGAAAAATTACCCACTGCTGACAATGTGGGCAAACAGGAATCTGTAGATAAGGATTATGACACAGCAAGAGCAATAAGATTTCAAAATAGATTGAAAACTGTGCTTTTACACAATTAGTTTCTAGCTCTGCCTCTACCTAAAAATGTTCAGGAAATGCCCAGAAGCACAAACGGTGACCAGTAAGAGGCTTTTGAATGAATTGTTAGCAATAGCAATACTAGGATACCAAAGGAAGTAGGATTTTGGCAGACACTGTTATGTGTCAATACAGACTTGCTTTCAGAGGGAGCACACAACACTGAGAAGGCTGAATATCGTATGAGAAGCTTAGAACCTCTTGGGATGCTTGAGGGTTTTGAGGTCCCAGTGAAGTGAAGCAGCGCTCCGTAGCATCTGAGACAGAAGCAAAGGCTCAGCTATTATCCAGCCTAGAAGCAAAACAACTTCAGCTACACTTGAGCAGCTGCACATCACCATTCTGCACTGAGTACTCCAGGGAGAAGCTACAGGAAAACCCTACCAAACCCATCACACCATCATAACAAGTTTACAAGCATTATTCAGTAACATCTTAGCAGTATTCGTTGAAACAAACTGATGTATCTCAATCTCCTATCATGGAAACAACCTGAGAGGCTGTAGATCGAATATATTTGGTATTTCCCACCATTTATATGTAGGACTGTACTGTAGAAATGCTGCATCCTACCTAATCTGCAAACAATACTTGAGATTTACTCTCTGTGTTGTCTTTTACTTTACCCGAAGTGCTCTTCAGACCCTTTCCATGCTGCCCTTCCTCCTTGCACAATCTCCTCTGGCATCCTCCTCTGCTTTCGCTGGCGACATCTCTGGATCAGAGAGGTATGCATGTGTAGACTGGCTGGCCAGCACATGCCTCTGTAATGTTCACGCTGTGTGAGAGCTATAATCACTTTTCTGCCCCAGGGGACTGAAGTCTGGCGACACCAACTTCATACAACCAGCTCCTGAACTTCACAAACCTCGCTGAAAGGCATTACTTTTAGGATCTCTACCTCTCTGCCAGCAGCAGCTGAAAGCAGCTCCCAGCTCAGAGCTCGCAGGTGGCTGCCAAAACCTCATTTTCCGAGGGAGCGTGACAAGAAACAGGGCTAATACTAAACTGTTTCTTCTGGCTCCCCTTCTGTAGAGGGAATGGGATCCTGCTGCATGAGTGGTGAGAGAGGCAGCACAGATAGACCCTCAGAGCTTCCATGAGCTCTTCTCCAGTCAACAGCTGCCACAAGAGAAGCCCAGGGGCTGCAGAGCTCAGCCAGGTACAGCTGGGACTTGCTTCCATCAGCAAATACGGAGACAATGCAAATCTGCCTCTGCGCAGTAAAAGCCTTGAATTTTCCTTCAAAGACATGCAGATGGTATAGCTCAAGAGCCCTTCATTATCCCTCTTTCCCTCGGCTTTTAGGGATGAAAAGCAGTCTTTTAAGTTTCTGCTGCTTTTTGAAATCGAATGAGGAAATTCCACCCAAAACACGCTGATTTGGAAGCAAGTAACTGGGGAGAGAAAGGGGGGATTAACCCTTCTCTCTGTTAACATTGTCTTTTTCTATCTAGCAAGCAACACTGAGATTCCAACCTTATTTTCTTTTCTGTTTTGCATGATTTTGCACTGACAGGTAATTTTCTGTCAGAAATAACCCTTTCCACATTAGGAAAGACATAATGTCTCTGTTAGCAGAACTTGTGCTGTCCGTGGTTAAACACTTAGAACCTGCAAAATCCATTTACATTTCATAACTATTCATTTATAATTGTGCTGATACCTAAATTTCTATGTCAAACAGCATTAACACATAAGATTCTTAAGAAGAAAGAGTGGCACTTTAGCATTGCATTTACTTGCATACCTTTTGTGGACATCTAAGCAGACAGAGGAGAAAATCCATAAGCCACTACACCAAATCACTTTTCTTTTTGAGATTTTTTTTTTTCAATCGACATGTAATTATAAAAAGCAAAAGCCCAAAGCTGAGCTTTGGTAAAATCATCTTCTCACAAGATCTCAGCTTGGTTTCAAATAAAGAGCAGGCATTTGTGTTCTGATTAAAGATTTGCAAATACCAAGAGCAGCCACCAAAAAACCCACAAGATTAATAGCTTTTACAGACATTATCTGCATTTCTTTGAAGAAAAAATCAACAGCTTTGCTTCTGAGAGGCACATTTGCATTCCCTAACATCATTTAAAGTAATCCGGTCCCACCTTCCTCGAAATGAAAATGCATTTCTGCATCTGTCAACACCCAGAAGAGCTGGAATCTTCCTCAAAATGAAATTTGTATATAAAATCCCTTTCCCCACCATAACAAGAAAAGGTTTCCATGTGGGGTACAAGCCCCTTGTTGCACTGTAATAAATGGGGTATTTACATAAGGAATTAGCTTCCAAGAATTACATATGAATTAGGGGTCACTGTCAGTCGCTATTGTAACCTCACAGTAACTGATCAGGTGTTAAGTACCTGCTTACCTAATTGCTCCTGAAACTACCCTTCTTTAAGCATCAGGTAAATTGAGGATTTACTAACAAAAGAAAGGTGATACTATTTTGTTTCCCACACTTCGCATAAAATGTTATTCCACAAATTAGAAACAGTCTCTTTTAAAGCTGCAGCAAGCCAGTGGTTCAGAACAGCTTCTTGCATTATTTTATTGCCTATTTGAGGTACTTGTATGAAAATGAAAAAATATTTTTCTTGAAACCCTATTTTCATGGCAGGTGTAAGTTAGTTACAAAAGTTTGTTTTGAGTAGGGAAAAAAAAGTCCCTGAAAATAAGTGAGTTCTCTTTATAACTAACAGTAAGGCAAGTGGCAAATGCAGTTGCTCTTCAACGGGCTAAAGAGAGAGTGAAGGGATCTAATATTACCACCAGAGAAGGAACCTCCAACAAACTGTTGCATGTGAGGTACTTATTTTTTTAACCCCTGAATAAAGACATTAAGATCCACTTTCTGCATCCATGACTGACAAAGCCATCTGAATAAAAGAACATGTTACCATAGAAAATAATATGCTGGTTACGGCACACATCCCAAACTCAGGAAAAGCAAGCAGCAAAAATACCTTAAATGCAAAAAGATTTCACCCCATCTGAGCTAAAGAGTGGGAGACAGGTTTTACAGTAAGCAGAGCTATGAACTGCAGGTTCAACTACCAACATTTTGCTCTTGGATCAGCAATTAAATACTTACTTAGTTTAAAGTATCCAAGCACAGTGAGTTAAATTAGTCTATCGGTATTCTTTAACATTGTCATAATATTATTTCTCTTTACAATTAAATAACTGAGATAAGAGATGTAAACAATGGCAGTGATCCTGTCTTCCATCTCTGCAAGGGCATATTCATGAGATGAAAGATGAGCTACCAGATTAATATCTTGCTGAGATACAGTCAGCAGTGTGAATGTTTGGGAACCCGGGTGTTTTAAACACTTATGTAAAACTGTCCTAACAGATCACTAGCAGTACCTGGAAAAAAATGTATTTTCCTTTTCCAGATACAAAAACACTGCTTTCTTAAATCTTGTAGACTTTATCAATATTTGTCCTCAATTGAGAACATCTTCCTAGGAATATGTCACTTTATACTTTCTGCTTCTCTCCTCCAACCAATCCACAAGCCTTCAAAGAACAGAAAACAAATAGAATAACAAATTGTCCAACCGATATTCCCCAGCTTCCCATAATAGCCAGCCTTGATGTTCTTTGTGCTACATGGAACTGGCAGTACACTGTTATGGAGCATAAACATGCTCGTGTAAGCTGCATTTGGAAGTGGAAAAGGCAAAAAAGACAACATGTGCCACTAACTAATCTTTCCCTGAAATGTCAAAGAATTACCAGTGACGAGTACTTACTTCTATCACTGCATATAACCATACACATCAGCAAGGTACAAAACCATTTTACAAATTACAACTTTTGATGCACTCTGCAAAAGGAATTCCATGTTTCAGTGGTATATTGAATAAAACGTCAAGAAGGGCTTTTGGACCTGGTGGGAACAGTTGCTTGTTTCCAAGTGTCTGAAAGGGGCAGAGGGACATTTTTATGAGAAGCACATCTAATAAAGTAAGTCTTCTTTCTTTGAGAAAGTTAAATCTTCAGAATAGAATAATCATAGGATCAGATAAACCAATTACATCAATTTTACTTTGTCCAAGTAGGTATATGCATAATGATTTGACCCTTTCTTTAACACATTTAAAACCAAACAAATATAGTGCTGTCAACAATTTTGCTCATCTTGAGCAACAATCAGAACAGCTCAGGATCAGCAAGCAATGGCCAGCAGGCACATGGGAAGACAAAACAGACAAGTTTCTACTACCAATCCTCTTATCACTTTGGCAGCAGAAAGCACACCAAACCTTTTCCCCGTTTTCTTTCTCCAAGCTCTTCCTTCTGCCCATGGAAATAACTAAATCCAGCTTTGCCAGTGTTTCTGAGAATAATTTAGGTGTAGATTGAGAACCACTCATTCTGATGCAAACTTAGGTGACTTCTTTGAGGACATTAAACCAACGATCACCACAGACAATAAGGGGCTTTTAGAAACTAACAAAGGTGCCACAGCCAGTCTTATGACACTGCTTTCAAATAAAACATTACACTTTATGTCCTGAAGCAAGCCCTCCTAATCCATATTTTGTCAGATTTAAGGTTTAGGCTATAAACTGTATTTTCAGACCTTCTAGCTCAAGAGTTTCTGACTGTAGACAGTTAGTTAGAATTAGCTGTAAAGATCACGCAGTAAGAGGATACCAACCATCAGTAGTGCAAGACCCTTCCGGGGCAGGTTTTTGCGAGTATGGGATTGGTGGACTACTTGAATCTGACATGTCTTCATCATCATCTTCATCTTCCATTTCATTAACAGTTTGGTTGGCAGAAAAGTCCAGGTTTCCATTTTGTGAATAGCGATGTACTAACTCTTTATCCAACTCTTCTACCTTTGGTTTCACATCTGAAGAAGAAAAATAAAGAAAAAAGAATAAAAGCTAGAAAAAAGAAGAATAATTTAAAAAACTAAACTTATCAACAGTACTTGCATCTATCTCCTTTTAAAATAACCAGCATGCCATTTTTTCTCCTTAACGATGCCAAAAATTCAGATTTTGTGTCACACAATGAACTTTTGTGCAGTTTTTGGCTTTTTTTTTTTTTTTTTTGAACAAAATGCATCCCACCACCCTTTTCACACATAGAAAAACAACTGAAATGTGCCATACTTTCATGGTTACCTTCCGGCAAGAAAGGAGGCTGGTCAGGATCCAGGTACAGCTGTGAGAAGATTGGCCGTGGGACAACGCTGCTGCATCTCAGAGAAGCTTCTATAGAGTTATGAAGGGCTTCCTCAAAACGGGCAGATTTTAGTTGCCCTGCGTATGAATTCCCCATGATCTAAAAGCACAAAGGAAACAGCTGATAAGAGGATGGGAAAGCTCATATACAGACAATTTACAAATGAAGAGTGGGGTCTTACTATCATCCATCATGACAGTGACACAAAGTCTGCAAGAAAATAGGTTATGAAAACAACACCTCTAACTAGTATTACATGTCCATATTTCTCTCTCAATCTCTCCTTCTGTTCCAATAAGCTTTTAGCACATTTCCAACACAGTGCTCTGTGTCTTCTGCATACAGACTCAAGAACCTGCCTGGTATAAAAATTAATGGAGAGTAGATAAAATCATTATCACTGGGGTTTTTTTGGGATATTCAGAATAGGATACACAGGAGCACATAAGACCAAAAACATTGGGCTTCATCACTTGTTGTCAAACTGTATTTATGTGATTTTACTTGTCAACATGCCACCATTTGGAGAGAAGCACTACACAGAGAAATCCAGTAACTTGAATTTTTGCTCTTGAAATTAATTGATTAACTGAAACTATATGGAAGGTTAGTCTCTCTTTTCAGAGTCTTCATCTCTTGCCTTCAGTGTAACACTATGATTTACACGTACTCTGATCCATCAAAGGACCTAATGATACTCTCACAACAAAAGATGTAAGTAAAAAAGAGAAACAAATAACTTCTAAACTACGTGCAACAAATACTGTGAAATGTCTTTATTTTAAATTACACTTTACACTAGTATGGTGATAACAATCTCTTAAATATCTGTTTTAACAATTAATATTTCTATTTATATTGATGGTGAATTTATCAACTTCATTAAATATTCAAACACAAACAGAACTGTAGATCATTTCTTCTTCTTGGATGACATTACACAGCCCATCAAATGCTATATTTGTGCACCCAGTACTAGGATGCAGACTCACAAATGTAAACATTTAGTAACAGGATGGCCATGGAAGGTTTTAAAATGAGCTAAGAGAGACTCACTGAAACCTGAAATTTTCCACTTTACTAGATCATTATGACATCTGTTCCAAAGAAACAGCAATCTAACGTTTTCCAATATTCTGTAGACTGCACTTTCAGAGAAATTTATTTCAACAGAGAAACGTTCTTCCCAGTTAAATCAATAGACAGAAAAGTACAAAGCCTTATAACATTATCTTTGTACTTCCCTTCACTAGATGTCACCTAGCCCTATGATCAGGAAGAGACCTTGGTCAAGAAGATAAGTTGGCATTTTGAAAACCTACAGTCCTACTTCTGATTTATCATTCGGTTGCCCAAGGTCCTCGGGGCCACCTGTAAAAGGGCAATAATTATGACAGCCACTTCTAGCAGCATTTGAGGTCTGCTGGTGTAGACAAACACCTAAGAGCTAAATGTTGCTGTGCTACTGGATATATAGACATAAACCAAATCTAACGACTCACCTCTAACCCGGGGGAGAGGCTCAGTTCCCTGTTCAGTCAGAGACTTTGTGCAACTTTGGGAAAATAATTGCCCATCTCTAACTTATACTGGCCTTTAATAAACTCTATGGCAACTGCATTTCCCTAACCCAACCAGAGACAATAAAAGATAAACACAATTTCTTAACATGACACATTCTGCTATTTCAGCAGTAAAGTACTTAAGACAAGTAGATTCTCTTTTTTCTTCTTCAAATTCTCATTAAATTTGGAAATGGTAGGGAATGTGTACAAAAACACAACTAGAAAGTGAGTTAGGGAAAAGTTATGCTGAAGCAGCATTAAGGTTGCAGTACACTAAAGCCTGCCAGGCGCCTTTGAACAAAGAATTGATAAAAATCAGCTAAGTGACTGAAATCCTGATTTTACTGAAATTCAGTGACGATACTTCCATAAATGTCAGTGAAATCATGACAAACTGTTACATCAATAAATTCCATGCCATGAAATTTCATTTCTGTGTTATTTATGTCAGTAATGATGTGCTTAAGTTAAAATTTCAGGAGTGTATTCAAATGAAAATACTTGAGTTAAAATATCATAATAAAAATTAATCTTTAAGAATCAGAATTCCCACAACACATCATCTGCCTGCAGTCTGTTCA
The DNA here is from genome assembly GCA_013396755.1 of Sclerurus mexicanus. Classification (NCBI taxonomy): domain Eukaryota; kingdom Metazoa; phylum Chordata; class Aves; order Passeriformes; family Furnariidae; genus Sclerurus; species Sclerurus mexicanus. Next base: position 123,544 of record VWZF01007018.1, on the reverse strand, counting down.
TCCTCCATGTTTTCTACAACCTACACGTTGTATACAACCTGTGACAACCATTTTCGTTGTGATGGGAAACTATTAATTAAACATATAAAGCACACAGCACATAAAAGCCTCCCTGGCGTCTATACAAGGAGACTTGTCTTTGGACGGTTACTGTCACAGATTTATCTGAGAAAGCTGCTTAAAAACACCAGAGGATGTTTCTAGCTTGCCAAGAAGATTGTTGGTGGAAATGCCAAGTAAAGGAAAGCTCAGGAACCACAACTCACGTGAGCACTTGTCCCTGCAGCGTGGAAGAGGAGCAGGGGGAAGGCTCGTCGGGGAAATGCTTGTGCAAGACGAGTGGCCCAGGGTCCTGCTGGGCTTCGGCAGAGGAAGCTGGGAGCCCCGGAGAACAGCATGGGGCAGCTGATTGCCTAACACCGCCTGGGGCCATTAGAGCAGCTGGGACTCATTTGGCATTCAAGGGAGCTGGGGGGAGCGCAGGGCAGGGGAGAGGTGGTGAGACCCTCCAACATGAGCTACTACCCGGTTCAGGTTGTGCCACCTTGATCCAGCCTCCAAAAAGCTAGCAATGCCTTAGTGTTTCTGCTTTTGACTCTAGCCCTAAATGCCTGGTGCAATTAGGAAGGGTTTCAGTTTTCTACTCCCAGTGCAAGCACACCTCAGCAGCAGCAGAGCAGAACGTGCTTTAAGCATGCTCAAGTGTGCTGCGGGGGCTTGGGGAGGTAGCAAAGAGTCTAGAGGGAAAAAATAAATTGCTGGAGTTTGAAGGAAGGGGTGAAAAAAGAGGAAAAACTCCTTTCTGCTATTAAGACAGGTATTTACCATATCTACATTTAAATGTGACCAAAACCAATTACTTTACATATCTAAATTAATGCTCATTGTTAAAAAAAAGTTAGCCAAATAGTATGTCTATCCAGCACTCCTATATGAGGTCGTTTGGTAAAAATAAAACAAACAAGCCAACCCTGTTGCTTTCTGGAGTGAAAAAAAGTGAAGTTTTTCTTAAAATTCTGCACCTCTGATGCATTGGTGAGCTCGGGAAGATGTGAGACATTCCACAGTTGAGCGCAGTAGAGACAATCTGACACAGTGTCTGAGAGAAAACGGAGCTGGACTTGACTCAGCAGCTCCTCCCCGATCTCACACGCCTGTTTTTACGCTGTCAGCACTGACACATCAGTGCTCACCCTCATGTTCCTGTCCTGTACCCAGCTACCGAACTGTGCCAGAGCCTACCCTCACGCTCTGAGAGATTTCTAAAGGGCAGGAGGTTTGACTTGAGGTTAAATAATTTTTTCCACGTCTAAGTGTACACTAGTTACAGCTAGCTCAGCACAGAGCTGGTTAGATTCCCAGCAATGAGCAATCTGCACATCTGCAATATGGTATTCCAACCCTCCCTTTTCTTTACCTGCATCCCCAGATGGATACCAGTGTAATTCTTGAGTTACCTACTTTTCTCTTGATAACATTTGAGGTCTGTTTTGGATTGAACTCTATAGAATGTTAATATATGCAAAGTATATACATATTTAGCTACTACACCTTCTCCTTCCCCACGACCCTAACAAGAAAGGAGGTCCAATTTGGCAGCAGCTGCTCTCAGGCTTCCCTTCTACCTCACCAAATTTGTCACTCTACACAGACAATTTTCATTTTATTTCCTTAAAACTTACTATGGAGATTAGGAGACATTAGTAAAATTTAATAATTTCAAAATTAAACCTACAGCAAAACAAGAAGTAATAGGAGAATTTCCTAAAATTTAGATCACCTGCACCTTCAGGCTCTATCATGCTCAGGGTACTTCTCTGCAAACATTCAGATACTAAGCCATCCTGATTACTATCCAACACATATCCACCACTGCTGTGCTTCTTCAAAGCAAATTTTCTAAGCCTGCTTCAAGTCTTCTTTGCAGTGGCCCATCACTGAACTGGAGAATTAGTCAACTGTGAGATCTGCTGGAGTAAGAGCTGCCTTACAACAGAGCTGGAAGGCAGCCCTGACATCTCAATCTGGCTCCTAACAAAGACACATGAACCAGGAAATCATGAAAATCCTCTAACCTGACCACAAGTAAAGAAGTATTAATGCTATAGCTTTTAATAAAAAAATTAATATGTGCATTTACTATGGAAAGCAAAACTACAGTTACTGCGAGCTTCCAACAGAAGACAGAAATGAAAGTAACAAAAGCAGAAATTCAGAGAGGATTGATTTTAACACTGCATCACTTAACTGTGCGGTGAAAGACCCAGGGAAATTCTCATCCCTCTTTCAAACCCAGAAGCTGAACTTACAAGAAAATCTTGTCAAGTAAATAATCTTGTTCCATGCGGTTTCAGAAGATCTATGCAAAAACATGACACAGGATATTCAAGAAGAACCAGGGCCCAAGTCTAGCAGACTTGTAGTGTATAAGTACAGTAAATACTACCCACTTTTAGTTAGGAAAACAGGTGACTATGGTCCTTTACATACAAAAGAAAAAAAAGTAACCTCTGAAAAGTGGATTGTTACTCAATAACTCTCGGGAGCCAGAACTGCACATTGAGTTGAAGGCTCCGCTAGTAAAAATATAATCAGATCATTCAGTACACCAGATACCACATATTTGGCCTCCAGGTGGGTCATGACCCCAGAGACTTTAAAGGAGAGGAACTGAACTGGAGGATGAGGGAGGGGGTGAGTGTTGTTGTTATGGCTTAAAGCAATTTCACAATTACCTGATAGTGAATGATGAATCTGATGCAAACACCCTCCATTAAGTCAGCTCTATCAAGTCCTTACTTTGTGTTTAACCTAGCAATGTAATTGTGTTCTCCAAAACACATAATCTGGCTTCTGATCTGGCCTAACCCCACAGGAAAGTTTCTCTTCAAAGGAAAAGAAAGCAAGTTCCTTCACAAAGGCACTGCCGGGCGCAGCACAGTTTCTGTATCTCAAAGGGTTATCTCAGGCAAAGAGAGACCAGGCATCTCTTTACGCTGTAGAATTGTTTGGGAACTGGTTGTTTCGGGTACAACTAGCATTTTTTATTATTTACACCACTCTCATTCAGTTTCTGGTAGTACTACTTTTTCCCATTAGAGCATCACTAGGATGTATCAGGAACATGCGTACAACGGAAAGGATGTCAGTTAACGACAATAACAAATGTACAAGCTAAGAGCAAGGGTAGACTTCCAAGTCAAAAGTCCATGCACAGCATTAACTGTAGCATTCAGTGAGGAAGACTTATGTGTGAGTCGATACAAGACTGCAGTGTGGAGCAGTCTCATTAACAGATCCATTATCTCATAACCTTTGTAAGATCCCCTTCTCCCCTCCACGCTCCTGACCCAGTGCTTTCAAGATTCTCAGATTCTCACCCTGCTTTTGTCTTAGTTAAGGATATTCAAACTCAACTGTAAAAGAGTTTATAATCTTAACTTGTAAATGACAGAGAACTCATTCACAATGTCTTTCAAGAAAAATTAATCATTAATTTGCATTGACTATTTACAGTGCAGTTTCCTTTCACTTCTGCTTTTTATTTTATTTTGAAGAAAATATTGTTAGTATCCGACACCATTTAGAATCTCCTCTTTCAGCCTCATGTTGCCACTACTGTGTCAGAGGAATGGGAAAGAACAAGAACACCTGTTTTTTCCTGAGAAGGTTCTTCCTTTTACTACTCATTTAATAGTATCTGAACTTGGAGTATTGCATTATATTACCTGGGATTTGGACAGCTCCTTGGATACAAAGCAGAGCTACTGCAGAATGGTGGAACAGGGCAGCTGTTTCCCCACAATATGAAGCAGAAAGCAAATTAAAAGTGGTGTTAGTATGGAGACTGCTATGCCCTTACTGCTCCATCCCTTCCACACCAAGACTATTCCCACAGTCCTCAGGCACAGCTCACAAAACAATAAACATAGGAGAGGTAAAATTAACACCTGAATGCAGGATGGTGTTACTAAGTTGAACTTAGATGCATGAAGCTATCAACTTCAAATCACTACTAAACAGTGCAAAAATTAAGTCTGGATTGCATTTTTAAAAATTCAGTGATCTAGGAGTTTTCAGCTTCACAGAATAAACCAGCAGTGAAGCAACACGCAGGCAAATAAAGGAAAACCAAGAAATAGAAAATGAAATGCAATCTCATTTTTCTTACCTGGTATTTGAAATGTTTCTTGAGTTCTTTTTAATAGTGTTACCTGCTAAGGTGTACACATAAAGAGGAGTTTACAACAGCAAACAAACACAGAATATGTGAGAGATGAAATGGTACAAAAGTCACTGCAAGTTTAGATCGAGTTTTACAAAATGGTAACTCAGTAGTTTGGAGTTCAGCATTTGTGTTTATTCCCTAACATAGTGCATATTCCTTCATCTTTCAAATATTCTGACAATACTCTGCCAGAATTTTTAGCTGTCATCTTCTTCTAAGCTTGAAGTTTTAAAACACTATTTTAGAGTTAGGCCTGTATAGTTAGAACCAAACTACATAAACCTAAAACGAGTCAGTTTGTCTTATCTCCAAAATGCATCTTGAAGTCTTTTGCAAGATTGCTGCACACGAGGCACTGTGACCGAACTGTAAATACCTTGCACTGGCTTTACTTTTGTCCAGGTTATGGCTCTCATTCAGAATAAAAACACTGCATTCCACGTATGTTGAACTGGTACAGTCAGTGCGCTGGGGATCTTCAACACATTCCTCTATTGAGGACTGGGATGATTTAAGATTAAGCATGTGCCAAACTTCATTTGATGCCATTCCCTCAGAAAACAGATGCACCAAGCAGATAAAAGAAAACATCTGACCTCAGTACCTCACATATACAAACTCACCTACAGTGACTACGCAATACGCAAAAATTACGGAGAACTAGTTTCTGTGAATAGATGATGCCATGTTAGAAGAATTTAAAGCAATATATACCTTCCTGGATATGGCAAACCACAAGAAAAAAGGTACTATAAAGAGACTGGAACATTGGTAGAGCAAAACTATAGTTGTTACTATTTGGTGTGGTACTTGAAATCAAAAGAATGTCTTCTGATGGCTATTTTAAATGCACAGCTCATTTTCATAGGCGAAGGCTCTCTTATGTAAATGAGCATTTATGTGCAAATAGGCACTATATGTTCTGTCACCAGCAACATGCACCCGTACATTATTACTGTCTCTTTTACACTCTCATTCACTCATGCACATCTGTTCACAGAACTCTCCCCTCTGGCTCAAGCTTTTGTGAATATAATACTTTCCTAATGGCTCCTTTTCTGCCTTCCTAGTGTGGAAAAAGAAACTTAATTAGAAACCATAAATAAAGCATATTTTGTGTTTATAATTTTAAAAAATATATAACCTTTTTAGTTTTCTCCCATTACATCCCCTGGTGTCAAAATGTCAATGATACAGGGTTGTAGACAATGACAGGAATTCAGATGTCAACAAATTTGGCCACAAAGGCTACAAAAGAGTAGAAAATTTAAAAAAAAAATCAGTTGCCAGTGATACAAAAAGAAATGCTCATTAGCATATAACTAAGAATGAGAAGATTACATAGAGGTGTACAAACCTTATATGTATAGGTCTATATCCTCCATGATATAAAAGCTTTCAGGAATTATGTGGATCTAGCCTATTCTGACTGCACAAAAAATCACTAAGGAGCACCTTTGAACGTAGCCTATTTCCTTAAAACATGCATGTTCGTACATAGCTTTCTCCACTTATGTTCTCTGCCCTAAATCAATACATCTATTAAGCACATTATTAATGTCAGTGCAATGCAACCACATCAGTAATGGTGCTTAATCCTAGTTGTAAAATCAAGCCATATTTTTACTGTGTAATTTTGATTTTGCAATTAGTTGCAGACATGAATTATGATTTCTTCTAAGAACTTAGCACATTCTCACGGTCAGGTAGTTACGTGTTTGAACCACTCGTGTGCCCAGCAAGATCATGGAGCAGATGCTCCTGGAAACTATGCTAAGGCACATGAAAAATAAGGAGATGACCAGTGACATATGGCTTCACTAAGGGCAAATTGTGAAAATTTGGTGGCCTTCTATAATGGGGTTACTGTGGTGGGAAGGGATGTCATCCACAAGGACCTCAACAGGCTTGAGAGGTGGTTCCATGCAAGCCTCATGAAGTTCACCCAGGCCAAGTGTAGGTTCCTGCACATGCATTGTGGCATAAACCCAATCCCAGGCACAAACACAGGATGGGTGAAGTATGGATTGAGAGCAGCCACAAGGAGAAGCATCTGGGGATTTTGGTAAACAAGAAGCTCAACGTGACCCAGCCATGTGTGCGCGCAGCCCAAAAAGCCAACCATATCCTGAGCTGCATCAAAAGCATCCTGAGGTAGCCTGCAGGTCAAAGGAGGTGATTCTACCTCTCTCCTTTACCCATGTGACAGCTCAGCATAGGAAAGATATGGACCTGATGGATCAGGTCCAGAGGAGGGCTATGAAGATGAGCCCTGGAGCACCTGGAGCACTGTGAGAAAAGACTGAGAGAATTGAGGCTATTCGGTCTGAAGACTCCAGGCAGATCTCCAGCACCCTAACAGGGCCTATAAGAAAGCTGGAGAGGGACTTTGACAAGGGCATGGAGTGATAAAACAAGGAGGAATGGCTTTAAACTGCAAGTGGGTAGATTCAGGTAGGAAGAAACTCTCTACTATGAGGGTGGTCAGGCACTGGAACAGGTTCTCCAGAGAATTGGTGGATGCTCCATCTCTGGAAGTTTTCAAGGCCAGGCTGGATGAGGCTCTGAGCAACCTGGTCTAGTGGAAGGTGTCCCTGCCCAGGGCAGGGGGGTTGGAACTAGATTATCTTCAAGGTCCCTTCCAGCTCAGCCCATTCTCCAATTCTTTGAATTCATTCAACTATCACTCTTAATAACATAAAAAATGAAATTAATGTAGTATATAAGCAATTCAGGTTACAATATAAGCCCAAAGTTGTTTCCCCAATAAGGTATTCAAAATTGGTAACTGTCCCAACCTCAACATATTTTTACTGAAACTTTGTTATTTTCACACACTTTTCATACATAAGGGTACAGTCATTCACTGATAACACATTCTGTTAATACACAGATCTTAGTGTAAGTTATTAGCTAGCAACTATACTTAGTAATTAACAAGTAAAACAAACTATTCTGAAATATTAGAGACAAAATCTATCTACGTAGTTTACAATCATCTATAAAGTAAACTGTATCTTTTCAGATGCAGCAGTTAATTTAAAGCTTTGTTTTTAACAGAGATTTAATGCTGACGTCCATGGAACTCCGTCTAATATTACACCATTTAAAAAAATTAATTTCCATGACTGGGAAGCTCAGCGAATGGTCTTATTAAATCTTTTTAAATATGAAACACATGGTCATATTTGTTAAAAATTGTAATGGTTGTAATTATCACTAATTGCTCTTATGAATTATGTGTTGGGTTTTTTTGTTTGTTTCCTGAGGGGTTGCTTCAATCCTGAGAAAAGGAAAGTTACCAGTGTTTCCAAAGAGCCATATAATGCCATAAAAAGGAGCATTAATAATGGCACCTCAACTGGCACTGCTCACGAAAAAGAAAGGGATGATGATCTATTAAGCACGTGTGGTCTGGGTACTTAGATGAGCACTTCACCTACAATCCCAAAGCACACTTTGAATGCTTTATCAATTAAGTTTGTGACCAACTCTTCAACACAACTGGACTAACAAACACCACCATATGAAGCTAAGGATGGTAAACTAATTTCCAACCACTGAGTTTGCTCAACTTCTTTATATTTCATTTTTTCCCCCTTGCAAATCCTCTCTGCACCACTTCTCCTGATCCACCTTCAGAACTCAGTCTTATAAGTACACAATCCACCTGCCTGGTGTTGCCTTCAACAGGACTGTGCAGTAGGACTGTGCATTGTGGCTTAGCAAACCATGTATGTAAATTACTGTAAATCCCTAGGCCACTAGGGTGCGAAAATTAAAGTTTTAAACATCATAGCTTATGTTATTTATTTATTTACTGTAGGCAGAAGCTACCATTTATATAGGAATTTATGTTTGATATTTTTAAAGTTTGTTAACCAAGATGACACTATTTGACAAGAAAGCAGCAAAAAAATTCACTAAGATACAGAAAATAGAAGCTAAAATGCAATCCATTCTGACACAACTCAACTTTAGACTTTAAAGCATTAACAAGAAAATCCAAGATCATCCTAGGTATCTATTTGCAATAAAGGTGTTTTTCCCCATATTCTTTTCTTTCTTTTTTTTTTTTTTGTGAGGTTTCTCATGTGAAAGTGCTAGTAAATAAAAGAGGCACAGAAATTTTTATTGCAGGCAATATAAACTATTCATTTTGCAGAGACGTTACTTTGTTCTGAAAATTCTCACCTCTAAAAACATGTACCAACTGACACTAGTAAAAATAAATCTTTTTGATTAAGACACATAATGGTAATACAGATTACACTGACTCTTAAAACTCTCCAAAGACAACCCAACTCTTCAAGAACATCCACTTAGTATTTTCTTTTTCCAAAGTATTCATCTTATCTGGTGCATTTTCTGGTTTTTGATAGCCATAACAGCCTAAAAATGAAGCACAGGAGTAAAACTTTGTTAACTTCAACCATTCTTTTGCTGCAAGTAATCTTTTTTCCCCGCCAGAGATGGCAGACTTGGAGATGTACCATGGCAGTTCTCCAAATACGCAACCTGAAAGGAATTCAGGGTTACCAATTCGAAAAAGAAACGGTCTCTGCAGCCAGAGTGCGTCTATGGCTCTGTACAAAGAATAACACCCTGGATCCGAATGCCTGACACGTGGCATTTCTCTCATCTCCTTCATCTGTAAAGTGCACAGTCCTGCCAAAAGCACCACGAGGTTTTGTTCCGCTCCCTCTCAAGGAGGATGATTAAACAAATCCCTAACACAGATTTCTAGATTAAATAATAAAATTAACTAAAGGAGAAATAAAGTCAGTGGTAAGTAATCAAGCTAGCCTTCACTAATGCACTTGGATAGAAGGTTAGAACATCCTCTGAAAAAGGACTGTTTTCCTCCCTAGAATCCTGTCTGAAAACAAGGCAAGCCTGAAAGAGAGTTCTTCTTGATTTTACGAGGCTTGGAAACCATCATCCCTAAAAAGGAATCTGCAAAGGTGGAAAAGAGCCCCTCTTCTTTCACAGAGGGTTGTGTCAAAATGTTTATCAAGTCTACTCAGAGCACATTTCTGCACAACTCTTCCAAAAATACCATCTTTAAATCAGTCAAAATGATTATGTTTCTGGTCTTTTGAACTCTAAGTTAGTTTGAGAAAGGAACAAATGTTTTCTTATCTGAAGCTCCTCTGTGGTCTCTAGATAGAGAGGCATATCTAACATTGTTCTTCTGCAGTCGCTTTTAGCCCACGATGCAGTGACAAAAAAACCCCAACACTGCAAAGCCAGCTGTTTTCATTACCATTTCCGTGCAAAAAGTAATGCAGTGAACGACGAGAAAATCCTGCACAGGTCAAAACCGTAACAATCAGCTTAAACCCACAAGTGATGTCAATTTAATACCATCCGGACACTTCTTGCCACTTCTCTGCTGCTGGGAAATACTGTCTAAATTGCCCGCAGAATTTCTATTTGAAAAACCAATGAATTTCTCATATACAATTTTAGTGGAAATGAACTTCCAAGTGCAGAATGCTTTGTAGAGTTCTTCCTTTTCCTTTTCCGCAACATGTGTTTGTCATGTGTCAAAGCTGACTCTACTTTCTCCCCTCCCCAGAATACCACAAATTCTTCTGTAAAATAAACAAAGCTCTGCCCAGAATCTCTGAAATTACCAGAGGCAGCCCTGTTTGAGATCAAAGATGCCCATCACTGCTGGGCCTTCTGCAACATCCTAAATTTTAGTTAAGAGGAAATTTGCAAGAAATGGCCAATTGATAGAAGAAAAATTGAACATCATATCAAGGGATGTATCTAAAAAGAAGAGTTTTGACATTCAAGCTACCTTTTCTAGACATTTAGGAATGTCAAAAGGTATTTGTGGGATAAACTTCCAAAAATGACAGTTTTCTAATGCCATTTAGGTCAAGCTAAAAAGCTCCACCTTTATCTTTACTCCAAACAGAAATTCAAAAATTCAAAATTACATACTATGAACTCTTATTAGGAGAATAAAAAAGTTTTCTATTTCTAATGCTTATATTCTTCTGCGATGCAACTTATCAGTCACTATGAAAAACTATGTATGGGGGGTTTATGTCTTGGAAGAACTAAAAATGATAATAAAACAACTTGTAGACATTAGATGTGCTTCTTTACTTTCATTTCTCCCAAAAGCCTTAAGGATGTTAACAAGCTGGACTTAATTTACCTGCAACATAAACACACTAGCAGAGGCAATCTTGATTCCCAAAGCTGCTATTATGGTTTAATGAGTCAGCAACAGAGAAAATTCCCAGGTTCTGTGCATTTTTGACAGCATGCACATGAAACTTCCAGTAAATTCTAACACTAAAACTAGCGCTCAAAATATTTTTTGTGACTGCTGCCACAGCAGGATATAAATACTATGCACAAAATTCTCACTGTGGGCTAAAATCCACTTGAAAGACAAATAAAAATCAAACACCAGATAAACAAACACTTTATAGATACAGAACAATTTTCTTCAGCAGGTGAGAAAAAGAATCATAATAACCCATATAAATTCATTTGACATATTTTGAGTAGTCAAATTCTGGAGTTACAAATAAAATTAATCATTATAGCTTAAACATGTACTTATTTAAGCAGTTTTATTACACAGTTTATTTTATATAGCCCTTAATTCTATATAGATAGATATGTAAAATATGATAGTCATTGTCTACAGAGATAAAACTGAAAATAGCCTCAAACAGACATCTCATTGAATTTCTACAGCAAAAGCCAGTCCAATCTCATTGATGAATACATCACCTTTATCCTTTCTTCATTTGTTACCGCAAAAGCCTGAAGCTGAAGCCTAGAAAGTCAAAGTTATGGCCTGACCTTCCATCTCTGTCCTATCTGGCGGCTCCCTTGTGTACCCCTCAAACACACGCTATCTTTTCCTGATGAGTTTAGAAGGGGTTATCAGGAGAATTTCAAGACATGTGTCAGTTTTACAGTAACCTGAACGCTATACAAACATCTTCTGCGTTTAATGGACGATTTGTATTTTAGTAGGTTTATCCATTCCCAACTTTATTTGTTTAAACGTGCCTTAACCTTGACATAAATCAAGCCTAAGCATCTGTATAGAATACTTCTAAAGAGTTTAAAAATTAAGCGCTACAAGGAGTGGTATTTTGCAAGCAGGTTTCTTTCAAAAACCAACTTGACTCCTTTGCTCATTTTCCCCCATCCTTTGAAAATTATGCAATTCCTTCTCTTTCACTCTTATTATAGAGTTCTTCTAAAGATCACGATGAAACACCAGGTTAATCACTATAAAAACGCCACCACCGCTGGCTCCCAAGCACCTTTTTCTTCCTAATACAACAATGAGTGTTTGTGTAAGACAGTAGGGCCAAAGAGTTGGAGGCTCCGGGTTGTGCCTTGAGGCAACCCCCCCTTCCAAAGGAAAACAAAAAGCACTGAACCTTTTCTGCCACATGCCCACTCCTTCCCCCACCGACTCTGTGGTGAAGACAGCCATTATTACATTTCCTTTTGGGTTATTTACAAGGTCTTGGCTCTGACATTGATTTCTTATCTGTTTCTATGACAAATGTTCAGTGTTAATAAGCTGTCCTTTTAAAGAAAGATAATGCTAAACAAATTACAGGGATTAATTACCCCAAATCTATTCTTTTTTTTTGTTTGTTTTGTGAGCAAAAATTATTCATGACCAGAAAAAAACCACACTTTTTTCAAACAATTAATAAATGTCAGCAGATTAAAAAGTTACGGTTTAAGCCAGGCAATAATCTGAAAATCTAAAGCAAATTTGTTAGGGAATAGAGAATAACCAGGCGGGTGCAGCTCCCTAAGGAACAGCTTTTTAGATTATAAGTGAAGATTTTACTTCTTAACTTCTCAAATATTTTGTTCCTCAAACTTTAGGATAAAAAGGTAAAAGTTCTGAAATCTTTTCAGCTACGGAACCATTAAAATGATAAACATTTGGAATTCCCAAAGTACACTTCTACTCTAACTGTCCTTTCAGCCCCACACTGACTGCACCATAATAGCTGCCAACATTTGGTAAGGATTAGCCTTTCATTTAGACAAAAGCAAGCATTCCTTAGCTAAATCAGCACTTTTTGCCATGAGACTCATAAAACCTTTTCACAACACAGATTTTCAAGAGAATCCTTTAGGGTTTTAGGATGCTGCTCCTTTTACTAAGTAACAAAATACACCCCAGGGTGTCTCATTGACCGCGCTCAGCTGTCCTTTGACCTCTGCAATTGTTTAGCCTAACTTCAGGGCCACAGAATCTGCCTCCCCCCCCAAAAAACAAAAAGGCTAATGTTGCTTCCTCCTAGCACCTGGCGAAGCAAAATCCTAGAGGTTCCCCCCTCTCCCAGCCTTAGACCATATTCCAGATGTTACCAAGCAAAAGGTTCCTGCAGGCAGGTTTTGGGAACCCACAAGCACCACTCAGAACCGGGGCTGTGGCCGTGACCCTCTTGCTCCGTTCAGAGCTGCCCTTGCCCCAGGGATACAACAGGTCATAAAGCAGGAATAGAACTTCAGCCTTCTGGGTACGCTGGCTATTTAAATGCAACAAGAAACTATGTGAGCCCAATATTGTGTACTGAGACAAGTCTCTCCCCTCTTTCAGAAGTCAGAAAAAAGAAAAAAAAGACCTGTGAGAATCTCAGTTGGAAGCACAAATCTATCCCAATCATTACAAAGATCTGCATTCTTCTTCCCATTTGTTTCAAACCCTTTGCGAGGACAAATAAACAAACAAACATTCACCCTCCAAGTGCATAAAACATTTATTTAGCTAGTTGCTTAGGTATTTGCAAAGCCTTCAAGTAAAACAGCAAACGAAAATTGTTACAGCTTCAAAAGAACTGTCATTAAATAATGAAATTGGCCTCATTGTGGATGCATAAGAAAACAAATGGAAGCAGAAATCAGCCCTCTCTGGTGAAGGCTGTTTAATTATCTGAACTAGATTTCAAGACTTTTTAGGAACTTGGACGTTTTACATGCTTGAAGCAAAAATAAAATCATTATTTACAGTCCACACCATTCCTAAAATGCAGTCAATGGAAATGAAAGCACAGATACTGAATACAAACACACAACCTGTTAGGAAAGGCAAGTACGGTACCTTTTCAGATTCCTTTTAACCTATTTGAAAGGCAGTCATGATTAAAGGATGCAGCTAAGAGTTCGTGAAGTCTCGATGCAAAGTTGCTTAAAACTCCTGAACACCTGAAAAATAAAAAGGGAGAAAAAAATTAGAATGACTCATGCCAGCATATAGTTTATAACAAGCCAGCAAAACCTGCCTGTGAAAACCTGGTCTAGGGTGAAAATTGAACTGGGGTGGGGAAAGGAGGGCCAAGCAGTTCAAAGAGCATTTCTTTCTTCATAGGAATGCTTGGTTGAAAGTGCTTGGTTGCTTCTCTATAGTCTAACAGAAGTCACAGAATATACACATTTTTTGCTCTGAAGTTGCTACATGAAAGAATAGGAATCTAGCACATTAATATGAGAAAATTAACAGTTGCAGAAGCACTTAAAAATATGATGAAGTAGAAGTAATTATTTTACTATTAGTTTTAAAGGAATCAAACTAAATGGTGAGCAGTTATCTATCCTGGAGATTAATGTCCAAAATCAAATCTGAATTATCTGTTTGCTCTCCTATCTAACTTTTCATAAAAGTATTGAAGTGAAAACATGTCTAGTAAAAACTGCAGTTCATAAAAGAAAATACACCTGAAATACCCCAAGAAATGGCAAAAATGATATAGCAGGCAGAAGAGTAACTCCTAAATTACTTAGGGCTGTACAGAACAGTAGTTAACATCAGAAAAAGCTTTAACTTATCATTAATTGGACTTTGACAAGACTTTCTTAGGAGGACAAACTGGTTTGGTTTCTCAATGGAAACTGACCATATTTTGCCAAAAGATTTAAAGGAATTTCCCCTGTTGCTCACAAGTGGGATTTTAAGGGTTTAATGGTGGGACTACAGGCACAGGCCTGCTGTCAAACCCAGAACGCGGCTGTACACCAAAATTCATACTCCAGGTTTTAAAATTCAAGGCCTTTAAGCTTCCTCCCCGCCCCCACTGCATTTTAAAAAACCAGTCTATTTAGGAGAGCAGCTATAACCTTCACCTCTGGCTCAGGAAAGGTTTCGGGTGGGATTGTTGCGTTCCGAAGCGAGACACCAAACAACTCTATTGCCAGGGACCGCCACTGCCGCCCTGCCCACGCCAACGGTGAGCCCATCACAGACGGCCAACAAGGTTAACACACGCGGCTCCCAACCCAACTGTAGGGCTCTGCAGAGACTTCGACGATTGCAGAATGTCAGTAATCCAATTCCAGCAGCTCCTGGCTCCGAAATTGCTATTTTTCAGACACGTGCTGAACATTTCACCTGCTAGTAATGACATTTTTGTATTTTCTTCTAATTACACTCCAAGCTAAGACCTTTGGCCCTAGGCCACAGACCTCTATTCAGGCTGCACACATTCTCTTAAAGGCCCTGATCCTTTGTTGTCACTCTCGGTCTTTTATCTATTATTTACATCCATTGAGAAGAGAGATACTCTACCATTTGTGAAGCTCTAAAGCTTCTAATCATCTTAATTTCTTCGCCTTTCAACCAGTGCTTCCCCTTATGGACCAATGCCAACAGTGTGACAAAATAATTTTTCAAGCCAAGATCCTCCTGGACCCTTCCCAAACCTTGACACACACTGGGCTGTAAGTGCCTTTTGTCCTTTGCCAGCTGCTTTTGCAAACACAGACCTTTGCTCAGCTTGGGGCTGGGGGGGTAAGGATGTGCTTGTCAGTGAATTCAAGACAGTTTTCTTAGGGTTTATATGTGGGTCTTTTTTACACCACTTTCTTTCTGTTAAAAAATCTAACCCAATTAGTCCAGCTAAATCAGAGATGCTGTAGTGAATCTTACATCCTTTGAAAACATTAAGTACCTTCTGGAATACCATCAGCTATGAATTTTATTTTTTTTCCCAAAGCTAAACTGCTGATGTGCTCCTTTGGTTTTACACTGTTATGTGCCCACTCAGAACTGACAGATTATCACACAATATTTAACACACACAAAATATCACTAACCCTTTTCCTGATTATTGGCAGCATTAATTTGTCCTAACCTTACAATACAGTGTGACAAAAAAACCAATTTCTCCATCTGATGTTCAGATCATCTCCTCCTGACCCTCCCTTATTTGCAAATGAAGTAGGAAAGAAACCAACAGCATTTTCGTCAAGATGCAGAAGATCTCTTCAGAATTTGTCGGCCACCAATCTTCATTTCCAAGGCCTGTGGGATCTGCTAACATGTGATCCATCTTGGCTCGTTCTTCCACTACCGTCTGGCTTACTTTTGATTTCTAACAGTGCTTCCTTGTTGTCTGTCCCCTCTGAAGACCTCCAACCCCCTTGTCGTTTCTTGTTTTCACCATTTGCTTCGACTAGCAGTTCACTTGAGACTCATCCATCTTAAAACGCCTAAAGTGACAGATGCTCTCAGGAAGGACCATACTGTTGAGTGAACAAAAGATAACATCACCTCTAGGAACTCAGGGAGAAATACAACTTCAACCCTAAGACATGGTTATCCTGGCAGACACAGCACCATAAACCTCTCTCAAGCAAAAAAAGAAAAAAAAGACCTAAACAAAAAAAACCCCAACAACTGTGGAAAAAAAGAATCTGACACAATTAAAGGCCAAAAAGAGTATCCTTTCTGTCTTAACCTGTAGTTAGTGGTGTTGATTGCCTTTTTATTTTCCTCTTTTTTCCCCTAATACTTCATGGAAGAATTTTGTAGAATTTACCTGTGATAGAATCCAGACACTCAGAGAAAATAGAGAAATTACACAGAAAAACAGTTTCAGACTTGAATGGAGGAAGAAGGCACTTTGGAATATTTTCAGCAGAAGGTCACACAAGTCCTTCAACAAAACACAGACATTACCTTGTCAAAATCTACACATCCTACAGACCAGCTGTTGCTCAGCTAAATTCCACAGGAATTCAGAATCACCGAGCAAGTCTGTGCCCTTGACAAATGCATACTGTAACCAGAGTAAGATTACTTTAATGTCACAGCTGCTTGATAAACGTGCAATCTGCAAGTAACAGCCCCTCAGTGTTTTGACATTTGAGCACATATCCCTTAGAAAAAAATTAAATTAGAATGATAGATTTTTCCAGCCAACACTCACATATCCATCTACAGAATGATGTCTGTTTCTAAATGAAAATTTGCCCTCTATACCTACAAAGATTGAACTGAAAACTGTTGACTTGAAATCTGCCCAAAATTCTCTATCCAGCTAGTGGGACACGACTTGTTGAAATGAGAAGAGTCTTTCCTGGCTGTTGCTAGAAAACTCTTACTTAGCAAAGGAAAGGTCATATTAACTTCTCCTGGTGACATACTCACAAAAGTGACACCACAAATGCTGAGAATCCCTTCTCTGCGGTGAGATGCAAAGAATTCCCTTATCTCTCAGTAAAGCTTTAAACAGAATCTCATGTTCAGCTTTCAAACACTACAGGAAATTAACATCATTACAGTACATGAGACTGACAGCGTGTGAGTTTAATGGACAGAGAAGCTAGAGTTGTACAAAGACCAAGATAAGGGGGCCTGTTAACCAAACATCTTCTGTTCAGTGTAAAGACAGAGAAAAATCACAACATGGACTTTTTAAGCCTTATTTATTGATTGTATTTAGCCACATTTATTAATTTGTGATGTGTTGCAATTTTAGGTCCCTGTTCTGATGTAGATTCTTTCTATCACACTCTCATAGCATAGATAACATCAAACCCCAAGACTACATACAGAAGTAAGGTATAAAACCACCATTTTTTGATACAGGCAATTTTCCCATAGTATGCCACGGAGTACCATTTTGGACAATCGATATATGGAATTTAAACTAACAACCAGTTTGGTCCTTCCTAAAGAGATCGCCAACTCTGGATCTCACACCACTTTTAGAGACCCTTTCCACTGATTGATCTGACACCGAAATCTTGGATAAAATCCCATTCGATTGGGGAAAACACAAGTAAGAAACTCTACAGAAAACCATTATTGGTATACGATTGAAGGAGTTGTATGCAAGACTCTGCTTTCCACATCACATCCCAGCCTGCTCAGTGCACATCACTTTGGGAGTGCAGTACTTGGCAAATGGCAGGTCCAAGGCTCACTCTAAGCACCAAGAAGAAAAGCAATGAAAAATCTGATTTTGGGAGATTACAGGTACATTCTGCCTTGGTATCTGAACCCAGTTTTGGTCACTAACTCTACTGTACTTTGAGTGTCATCAGGCCCAGAACAACTTCCTGAAACTCCTTCCAACTCAAACAAATCAAAGGAGGCAATAATAAAGTCTGCACTTCATATTCTCACAGGAAAAGGTCTTGAAAATATGTAATGCTTTCATCCAAAATACTTGAAGATCTTGGCATTAAATATGGATGGAAAAAGTAGTAAACTGTATCTTGCCTTATAAAATCTGTACTCCGCACTCAAATAGGCTTCTTATCATAAATCCAGCCCTTACACATTGTATCTCCAAATATTTATCACAGTAGAGAGACGTGTTTATAGTTAATATGCAATCCATCTTCTGCACACTGCTGCTTTTAAACAAGACAAAATGTGAGGTAAAAGGTCAAAACTGCTAGGAAGAGCCCTGAATAAAAACTCTGACGTTACAACCATTTTGGAAGAAGAGACGAGGTGTAAAACAGGTTACTGGAGTCAAGCTCCCTATGGAATAGGGCAGGCCAAGGGTACTGATCCAAACAGCAGTGAACAGTAACACAACTATTGGTGTTAACGTGTTTAGTAACTCCAGACTGCTTTGAAAATCTCTCATTTTATGAGAGTAACATTTTTCAATTGAAGCTGAATATTTTTACATGTACGTATATAAAATCAGTTATCATTCAACACAGTTTTAACATGGAAGAACTGAAATATTGATATTAAACTTACAGATAACTTCTGTCATTACCATTAAGTTATTGACACTGAAACATGACCTTGAAATGACAGCTTCATTAATGCAACTTTTACCAGGGAAGGTTTCAAAAAGTCCCGTTTAAATTAACTACTTTTAAACACAATAGGATCAATATGTATGCAGAGAATGTACACCCCCATGGCAAGTTCTGCTTGCTTGATTGATCAAAAACAAAAAAATCCTGTGGCTTTCCAGATCTCAGCTGGTGCCAGAAATCCACATAGAAAAAAAAAAAATCCATCTAAATGAAACTCTGAAAAGGTTTACCCTTCACCAGTCTATTTGCACTTCAAAAACTCTTTAAGTCCTTCAGCTAAACCCCAGGGTTGAACCATTTCAAAAATGAGAGGGGGATGGCCATGATTTATCTCCCTTCTGTGCTCTGGACAGAGCTGTAAAATCTGCCTGCTGGTGTGCCTGTGTGTGCTACAGGCTTCTTTTCAGGAACCTTGAAGATTTACTGTTTTTAGAAATAACTCTACCAATTCCTCACTGCCCTTTATCTTCTTCAATCACACTCAAGTACCATTTATAAAGCAATATTTTGATTTTTTTCTTCTGCACTGGCACGCAAGCTGATGAAGTTGAATCAGCAAAACGGCCAAGCATTTGAAATCAGCATTTTAAAGGAAAATACAGCATATCTTATTCATATCTGTAAGAATCAGCTTTTGCCTTAGTGAATTTGTGCTGAGCGAACATTTGTTTAACAGTCCAATTTAAGCCTATCCCCAAGTTTACTAGTATCAAACACAGTTTTAGCAATAAGCCCAAAATAATTTTCTGCTTGTAGATAATCAATGTGTTAGGTCACCCAGGATGCGTTTTCCAGTCCTCTGTACTTCACGATACATTACCAATAGAAGGAAAACGGAGATTTCATGGGTCACAAACTTCTGGGTCACAAGGACCTTCAGTGCTGCTGTCAACCCAGTAAAACTCAATCAATACACTCTTGCTTTATATGTCCAATATTAAACCCCCTGCACCTGAATTTCTACACGTTTTTTTTCCTGAGGTAAAAATACCAATTCAGCAACTTTATTGATATTCTTTGAACAGAATTTCATGCTCTGATATGCAGTTAATATGTTAAAAACATAAACACACAGCATAAAGTGAGCACTGAAACGTGCCTATGTACTTCAATTTTTCTAAACCTTTTCTTCTACTCTTAAGACCCAACCCTATAAACTACATATCAGCGACACAACTCTTATCAGTCTAAATTCTTCAGACTTGGGTAAACAGATAGACTTGCTCTCAAGGTAAATAACAGTAGGAATAGATTCAATGTTATTTATTTTTGCATGGAAAGGGCCCACTTATTTCCAAAGTCCTATTCGGATTTTTCTTTTATCACAGACCTGGTATCTTCCACTCTAAACCAACAGAAATGGATGAAAAATATTTTACAAAAATACAAATATACGGACATCCCGCCACTGTAGGTTGAGTCCTAATTAGACTGGCTTGAAGCTTTAAAAACATTGACATTGTGCTTGTTTTCGTGCAAGCCAAACACTGGCCATAACAAAACTGTAGGACTAATATGGGAAAAAAAAAAAAAAAAAAAAACAAACAAAAAACCCCACAACCCTAATCACTCTATTAATCCCCACTCAAATCCACAAGGACACTTCAGTAAGAGCTTGTGGATATAAGAAGGAATGGCATCTTACTCAGCATCTGACATGTTACTCAACTCCTCAGAGTCTGAAACTCTCCTCTGCTTCAGAAAAAGAATATATGTTTTGGGTATATATCCTATTTTGCATAATAAAATAATAAAGTTATAATAGAAAGCTCATAATAAAAACTTTTCATAATAAAAATCTCCTCCAGTAAAGCTTGGTTTTTGCAAAAACTGCAATAAAATACTTACTTGACTATGCATTGGCTCCAATCTGTAAGACTGCACTGAGGGTGTTTTTATAAACTTGCATCTGCTTCTGGTGTGCTGGCAAAAATGTACGATTCCAAGTGCAGCCTCATTAGCAAAACGCTTCAACTTCCCTACATATGCCAATATTTGCTATTTTAATAGTAAGAATTTTCATAAAGGTGGAGGTTTGTCTCTTTTTAAAACATCTACTATTATCAAGAACAAGCTTTTAATATCATTTGTTGTAATAAATAAGTTTAAAATATTTGTGTAGCCATCTATTTTTTCCATACTTATTTACAATTCCTGAGAAAACTCCAAATGGGCCCTCAGATGAATAGGATTGGGTACTTCTATTTAAAGCAAAATGAATATTACCACACCACAGCCACAAAAACTGACTTTAGAAACTGAAGTCCAAGCAGAGAGGAGAACAATTCCATAAAACCACACACACACAGAGAAAAATCTGGAAAAACAAAACACAAACCAGAAATACCCTGTGGATTCATTAGCAACCAGGGTGGCAGGCTTTCCTCTAATTCCCTTTAAAAGCCCATGACTACCTGCAGAGCCTGAGAGTGCAAATCACATTAGTGGAGCCACCAGATGACCAAAGAAAGCACTGGAGGCCTGGTGAAACCAGTAAACAAAAGGCAGCATTCCAGCTGAATGCCGCTGCTAGAGTCAGCATTGTAAGATGCTTAGATCTGATAACCCAAAAACCAGATTAGCTTCAGGCAACAAAAGAGTAAAATGAGAAACAAAGGGGTCATTTTGACACATGAAGAAATCATTTCCATTAAACTATCTTGAGTTTACTGTGTGGTTATAAAAACTGCTCCTACTTGAAGTGACATTTGGAGCAATGAAGCTGTGACAGTGCAATGTCTTGGAAAAGCTCCTGAAATAACACATCCCTGAACACAATATAATTTAAAGAGGCAAACTGGCCTTTTTGTCTTTGAATCTCTACGACATTTCAAAGGTCCGATAATGATTTTTAAATCCGTTGTGCGGATTTCAGATAGATGACTTAACATTAGGTTTGACAAAAAGAAGATCCATTAGTTTTATCTGCATTTAAGTCTCCTGCAGAGAACGCACACACCATAATATTCTCAAGTAATTATACAAAAAGGTTGCCTTCTCTCCCCAGGCCCCATCTCCTCCCATGCGTGTCTCATTCTCAGCATAGGAAAGAATCAAATTATATTCCTTATCAGAAGCTTAAAATGGGATTTTTATCTTGAAACAAGTCTAGGCATACTATAATGAGGACCAAATTGCAAAACTCAGACACAAAAGTCCATAAGACTATGTAGACACTAGGGAGAGAGAGAAGTCAAAACTTTCTAGGCTAAAATTGGAAAATTTGCTACAATCTTGTCTTATACAATTAAGAATTCTATATACTCAAAACTAAAACAGGCCTTTTGCTTCCTTTACAGGACAATAAATTGTCCTGCTATGAAATACCCATGAGCTCGAAGAAATTTCTGAGGAACACCATGGCGCACAGGGAACATTTCAGCCGGTTAGCTGTGCTCTCTGCATCTCCTGTTGCTAGCACACAACACAGAAACCCGACACACGATGAGCAAAGAGGCCTTCTTGTAACACAACACTTCTTCCCTGGCTTTTGCACACATACAGCAACTAAGCCTGTTAGCTTCAGTAAGAACAGGATTTTACATATGAAGCATATGCATCCAGAGCTGACTCTTCTCGGTGACAAGTGCAGAGAAAATATACCCAGGAAAACAGCTCAGCACAGTCTGAGGGGGGCAGCATAAAAGGACAACTTATGGCTGTGTCCAAACACAAATATATGATATACACTGACCTAGAAATCCTGCTATCAAGGCTCAGTGAAAGGCTTGTTTTGCATACTAACATCAGAGCCCCAAAGTTCAATGGTATAGAGTAGATACAGGGCACTTGTGTTTTTCCCCTGGTTCCAAACCATTCTGCTCTGGAATACCCCTACGGTATCCACACTGCTCCCAGTATTTTTGCGGCATATATGACCTGAGAGACAAAGATAGATGGAGATAAGACAGACAGAGCACAAGCCTCTCTTCTATTACTGTTCTTTTAAAGATAACGTCTTATCCAAAACAGCACTCAGGCATCAACATGGCTTCATAAATTCACAGAAGGAAAATACAGTGAAAGAAGCAAGGAACAGAATCAAAAAGGAAGACGATCGCAA
Organism: Sclerurus mexicanus; assembly: GCA_013396755.1. Classification (NCBI taxonomy): domain Eukaryota; kingdom Metazoa; phylum Chordata; class Aves; order Passeriformes; family Furnariidae; genus Sclerurus; species Sclerurus mexicanus. The sequence goes on along the minus strand of VWZF01007018.1, from coordinate 101,177 downwards.
AAAGAAATACGACTTGTGGCCAAAATGCACACACAGATGCGCTACGTAAATCTACACAAAGGGGAAGCACAAGATACTGTTGAACATCAGGCTCATTTTGAATCGCTCTACTAAAGAGATTCAGCCTATCACCACGCAGAGAAACTCTTAAATGTTTGTATTTATAGCAATAGTCTGAATACAAAGACAGATGCAGCTAGTAATCACATAAAATGATCCACTTCAATGCAACTGGCCTTTACACCGGAAACAGAAAACAACATGGTTGGTGGTCATGAACAGTTAGATTATAGTTAGTGATTGTTCACATCATCTTTCTAATAAAAATGTCAGAGCACTCTAAATAAAATACTTGATCAGAATAGTAAAAACTTGTTTTAAATATTTAATGCAAGGAGACACCATATTTCAGTTAGAAGGGCTTTTCCAAGCACAGCTATTTCCAGTTGTGTTGCCTGGGTTCCCTCATCACTAAAATATTCCAGCAAAACAGAAACTCTTGTCAGCACTTTCTGCTTAACTGCTGCTGCTTGTGCAGAAAGACAGTGTGTCCAGACCTTTCCCAAAATGCTTTTCTCTCTTTGAGAAATTCTAGTTATTTTTACCTAGGGGCAAGCAACTGACTCACATGTCTCCCCTTAGCTGGGATTGCCATGGGCCCAGTCCTGTGCAGTTGACGGAACACCTGGGAGGTGGAGCAAACTGGTTTCTTGTTCGTAAGGGCATTGAGCAGAGCTGGTAGAAGGTCCCTAGAAAGAAGACTCCCACATATACTGGAAAATTGATGGGCTCCTTACAGATCTGACAGGAAAGCCATGAACAGATCGGGGCATCTTCACTACTCATGCTGATCCATATTGTCTCCAAATGCAGTTTGAACACACATCTTTCACATCAAAACTGCTTTTGCTGAAAGGCCCTCTGTATCAAGACTTTTACAATGCCCACAGAGTTCCCTGAAGTGATGTACTTGAGCAAAATTTTGGACCACCAATATCAGACATTAGAATAGTTAACTCAGTAGAGTAGAAATCATTCTTGCAGAAATTATGCCTAATCCAGATACCACTTGTCATGCTAAAAGTCCAGGAATATTTATGAAAGTGGACATTGAAGCATTTTACCTAAAGGATGGTGGAGGAACCAAGCTGCTCTTTGAAAAACTTAACAGAAATCTAGATTAGAGACAAAGGAAAGACACAGGACTAGGAAAGAAAAGTGCTCAGGATTCACAAGGATAAGACAGTTGCTAGTTACTTTAATCTTCCCCATCTCCAGTGCTCTGGCATGAAGAAAAAACCCAAAAATGGTCAAGGAAAGAAAAGGCCTTTCAAAAATAAGAATTTCATTAGAAAGGTAAATAGAAAGATAACACCTTGTCCCCTCATATACACATTGAAGTAGAGAGATCTCATGGAGCCTCAGGAATAAGGAAAAGATCATTCTGCTGTTGAAGTGCAGGAGCAGGCAATCAATAGAAACAGTGATAAGGAGCTCTGTCTGCTTGTGATTATAAATCTGAGAGAGTCTGGTACAGTTGGACTAATGTTCTCCCAACATCATAACCAACTGATACTCGGCTACCCCAAACATATAAACAGATACAGACCTCTGTTTTTGTTGGGCTTCTTTAGAAACTACTGCAAAACGCATAAACTGGAAAATCCATACATAAAGATCCTGGAAAAGGCATTCATATTCCCACCAGCTGATTAGAGCACAACAATTGGGAGGGTATAGAGAAACTCATATTAAAATAATACAGGTCTATTAAGTCCGACTAGCTCTGAAATGGAAGTCCCCAATCTGCATCCCTCTTCTTTCAAGGGAAAAGTCTCCATTTCTGCAAAATGTATTGTTTTCAAGGCCACACCCATTCACTCATCTTTAAAGAAAACAACATGCTTTGATGGAATAAATCTTTCCGTGGAATGCACAAGGAAGACAATTTTTTGTTCCTTGCTTAAGTCTATTGTTATTCTACAGGCATTTTCAGAGGGTGGGTTGTGTAAAAACTAAGCAGGCAGAAAAAATACTGACTTCAATGTCCCTATAACATGACAAGAAGCAGTGCTTCCCCACCATATGCTACATGCTTCTGGTGCCTTCCAGAAAGCCTTTTTATGTCATGCTGAGAACAGACTCCTGCTGCAGATCTGAACGCCGAGGACTGAAAGTACTGCACAAATGAGAGACGGAGTTGGGGAAAATGAGTGGCTGAGTATAGAAAGAAACAGGAAATCAATTCTCAGAGACGCTATCTTTGCTTCAGCGCTTCTGTTTCGCCTCCTCCCCCTACACTTGCTCTCTGTCTCTCGCCAGCTTCCTATTGTACCAGCTCTTCTGCTAGCTACCCACTCATGAAGGAAGGAAAATTTACCACGATCATCTTTCCTCTGCTGGTGCAGTATGTCTGTGTCTTAAGAGCAGTGTCTGGTTTACCCTGGTCTAGGTTTGGCTGTCATCTAAAAAGACAACAATTCTTTCTTGCAGCATTTTCTGGTTCCCCAAGTATTGATTCAAATCCCATCTAATGACGGTGTTTGAGAGAAGCACATTTTTCTCACAGAAACTCTGAAAGAAACAGAAAGATGAAAATTACAGTGTATAAAGAACAAACAGACATATTTTTTAAAAAAAGCAGGGGCCAGCTGGATAACAATTCCAGATAAGATTTAAGTAAACATATGTGGGAGGTAGCAGGAAAGGCAGTTGGTTCCTCATGCTCAGACGCACACAGGTAATGACCTCTGTCTCTTGCTCTCCCAAAGCTAACAATGCCGGTTATTGCACTCCACCAGCGAGCTCTGGAAAGGATCCAGTGCACTACTGATTACATTTCATCCACAGTTAGTTTAACCTTTGAAACATGACAGTCAGTGGCAGGGAACAGGCCAGCACATAAGGTCAGCTCAACCTTGTTGGTCCCAGCATTCTCCCGGTGTTTGCACAGAAAACAATCTGGTGATCAAGGATTCCCCCGCCGTAAATACAAAAGACCCAACAGGGACAGTGCCAAAATGCTGATTTTATTGCTAGGTGTCGTTCACAGCCATTAATCTGTCAAGACAGAAAAATACAGGTTCTCCTTTTCCAAAAAAACAAAGTAGTATTAGACGGAAATAGTCTCATTTAGGAGATGTGACTGATCTACTGTCAGGTAAAAGGCAACAGTTGCACCTTACTGCTCCAAGAATATAGAAATAAAAAAATACCAAAGAGAAAGTAAGCACGCTCTGAAATAATAGTGAGACAACTAGGTCAGCAAGTGTTACAAGAACATTTTGTGCTAAAAGGAGAGCTAAAAAAAAATTCCTGTTAAGTTGCCCATTTTTCTCAAGTTACTTCCTTGCCAGAGCAGCCTCTTTTGAAGCGCATGTTTATCTGTTGTACACCCAATATTAAAATGAAAAAATAGCATCTTCAATTACCCTGCATTTCTACAGAAAAGTACAGAACTTAGCAAGATCAGATACCTCATCTCTTTTTAAATGTTATTTTTAAGTTTTAACAAAGCCCTTGGTCCCAGGAAAACATATACAAAAGGAGAACAACAAAGATATTCCTGGCTTCGAAAAGCTTCTAGTTGGTTATTTAGAACCTACCACATTTTCCTTATTGACAGACTAAAAGCATTTTGAAGGTATTAAAATGGGGGCGTGGGGATCCATTTTCCTTAGGAACTACTGCCCTCTAACATAATAACAGCAATGTGAACCTTTTTATAGAGATGCTTAACTATCCCTTGGAGCACGTGCACTTGGATTTTTCATTATTTGTCTAAGTGTTTGTGTGGACAGCTCAGGGAGCATAGGCTTTTCAAGAGCCACTGAGAGGTGAAAAAAAGGTCACTTGAGCTGAATTAATTTTCTCTTAAATTCTCAGAGAATTGCTGCAAAAAAGTGGCAACAACAAACCCATCACCTTTTCCTCTGACTATTAGCATTTCCTAAGCTTCTCTCAGTTATAACACAGCAATATCTTTGGTTATACCCTATCATCTTTTTCCATCCTCTTCTAAAATGAATTTTAACACAAATGCTGGCAACAGAGCTGTTAGGAGAAGGAGCTGGACTAGGGCTCCAGACACCCCTTTCCGCAGCACTTCAGCGCTGCCGTGAGCAATCCACTCGCCCATGAGCTGCTTGGGAGGGAAAGCCGCCCCTCTCTTCCATTCACACCACTGCAAATCCCCACCATTAGGCACCAACTAGAAACCTTGCCTCTGGATTTACCTGGAGGCAGACCCAGAGTCCCTTGAAGTAGGCGGAAAGCAATGCGGGCCTGCATAAAGAAACAACTTTGCACCAAGGTTTACGGTGCTGAAGTAACATTAATTCTTGTATTTAGGCTGGAAAGGGGATGCTGCTTTAAAAGCTCACAAACAAAACAGAGCCTTTGGAAAACTCAGAGTCTTCTCGCTCTGAACTCGCTCACTCCCAACTCTTCACACCTCCCCACACCCCCGAGTCTCTAAAATGGCCAAATGCCTACACCAAAGCACGTATGGAAAGCACAATATACTTTCGTAATGGTTTGCTTTGCCTTGAAGTTGGCGGTATATATATATACACTGGGAGAGACCCTGACCCAGAGACTGGCTCCTTTCCAAAGCATCCACACGAGACAACATGCTGCACAAGGGAATACAGCTACTCCCCGTATGTGGAGAAGCAGGTGCTGGAATACACTGGGAAACAGAAAAATGCAGCTCCGGAGAGTGGGACCACATTTAAGCGGCTCTGCCTGACAGCAGCAAGCTTAGGTCAGAGCCAGGGGGGAAAAAAGGCTCACCCAGAGCAGTGCCAGTGCCTGCACAGCAGCAGCCCATCCTCTGGCTTGGAGAAGGCTCATCCACCCTGGCTTGGGAGCTGGCTGAGCCGGCGTCGTGCAGCCACACTTACACCCGGGCGGCCAAAATGCCGCAGCAGATGCAAAAGCACCACGCAAGGGGGACAGCCCCAGAAAGCTGGAACCCAGCGAGGCTCACCAGCTCGGGGCTGGCCAGAGATCAAGGCCAGCTCCATCTGCCCCGTTAGGCACTGAGGGCTGAATGGGTCCTGGGGCTGACATCTCAATAACAAGGCAACACAAGGGGCAGATAAAGGAGAGAAACAACTCCCAGCTGTTTTGGTTTTTTTTTATAAGGGACCTGAAAGAAAATATGAAGAGCTAAGCTCTTCAATGCTATGAAGGAAAAAAACCAAACCACTGGCAAAAAGAACGGTAACACAATCAAGGGGACAGGCTCAGAAAACAATTTTCACACAGCTCAGGCATAAGTTTGCCCAGTCCAGCAAACACAGTCTTGACCTGGTGAAGATGGAAGTGAAAGTTTGGGTAGAGGTATTTCCCTCTCCAAATGAAAGGGTAATACTGTTGGGTCAGAGACCTTACAGAGGGCACAGCCCAGGCGTGGGCGAGTGGCTGGGCACAGGAATGGGTCTAGGTGGCACAGCAGCAGAGCAAGGACACAGGAGGGAGGACTGGGAGCTAAACATCCTGGAGGAGATGCCAGGGAGAGAGGCCAAGATATCAGCTCCAGCCCAGGGAGACCGATGATTCACTTTATGGCCTGCAAACATTTCCCACCAAAGTTCACACAGGAAGATAATGTTCCCTTCAAATGAATTTATGCAGACGGCAGTTCATTTGTCAGAGGATAAAAAGATGCACTTCCATTTTAAAATGAGGCCTTCAGCAGATAAAAACAGAAAGCAAAAAGCCAGTACCTATATATGAGCAGTTTCTGCTCATGCCTGTTGTCTGATTCCTGTGGGAGTTCATACCAGAGTTACAGAGCCCTGCCGGTCCAAAAAGAGACATGATTATGTTCTGTGAAATCCATACCAAGTCCACACTTCTTAAAAGATGCAAATGAAAAAAACCCACAGATTGCACAGGCAGATGTCCCTGCATCCTAACTTCTAAACTGAAAACAAATACAAATCAGTACAAAGTGGGCTCCAAAACAGACAACTGTTAAAATAATGTGAACCTGGATACTTCAAGGAAAAAAGTACCCATAAGGCAAGTAACATTTTTTTATCTTTATTTAGATTAAAATCTCAGTAAGATTTAACAAAACAAAACAACTGCTTCATAAAGTATTCCTTGCCTTCTCCATTAGCCAGTTTCCTGTGCTTTCTCACATGAACTTGTGATCCTTGATAAGGCTTACACACGCGAAAATAAAGTTTTAAGTTGAAAATCACCATTACCTCCACAACAAAACACTGCATTATGTCAGACATCTGATACAGTAGACAAAGCACAGTGGTAGAAGGATGCAAAAGAAAACATTTCATTTCACAACCACTGAAACCAGATACTGAAACTTGTTCATTGATTTTCCTTCATTAAAAAATAACTGATTGTAAAAGAAGTGTTGCTTGGCAGGATCAAAGCCTATCCTACAGGAAACAGACACACAAAGCATTTGGAAATGAGGGTTAATTTGGCATGCAATTTAACAGCATTAGCTTTTATCAGCAGCATTTCAAGGTCAGGCACATCTATGTTTAAAATGTTTGGCATATTAGAGTTCAGCACATTTTCAAGTGATATTAATCTCAAGGAAGGCTTCACAGAAGCACAAAAAACCCCAAACCTGAACGGCGTTGTTGATAGTTTAGCACTGCAAACATTAAATCCAGAAAAAACTATTCCAAAGAAACTGAACTAATGAAGTGATGTGGCTCTTTAACTCTCATTAACTCAAACCTTCACCTTTTGAAGAAAAAAAAAAAATCAAAATTATATCAAATCAGTAGATTACAAAAAATGCTATCCTTCATCTGATGATTAAACCAGAAAGATCAGGCCAAATGGAAGGAGTAGTTTTACTGACAGTTTGTTCAAGATTTAAAGAGCTTTTGAAAATATCAAGTGACTAAGTCAAAATGGCCTCATATTTGAAACAATGTTTCTCTTCAAGTCTCTGATTTATACTTTTTTCTAAGAAAAAACATTTTTCTTTTTTGCCTAAACCTAATCTGCTCAGAATTCAAGTTAATTTATTCCCCAAAAGATTAAGTAAAAATGTAAGATCACTAATTTTTTATTGTACTTTACACTTACTTTATTCAAAAACATACAAAAGGATGAAGGATAAAAGAAAACATGAAGCAGATTTGCTCAGTTCCAATATAAAATACTCCGCTTACTGGAGATTTTCCCTTTTTTTGATTTATAAACTCCAAAAACTAATGAATGTTAACATGTTTTCACGTTCACGGTTATGCTTTGGAAAGGTTTTCTACATCTCTTTTCATTGGAAGCTTGTTCTGTATAAAGAAGCCTAACTACCCATAATGCTGACAGACTTCAGCAGCGGTTGGCACCAAATGTTTCATGAGATCAAGTCCATACTGCACTTGAAACAAACACTTTGATTAATCAATTACTGGCAGAACTTCACAGTACTATGAATGTATGCCTAAGAGCTTTACAAACGCTTACAGGACAGTGATGTTAGGGGACTGAAATCTCTTAAGCCTCTTTCTTTGCAATTCTCTGCCACAGTTCAGAAGAATGCCACCCCATTACACCAAAACCGAGGGGGGGAACAGTCACTCTCGCCTCTTGCACGAGCATAATTAATCTTCTGACACATCGACAAAGCAGCCTGTTGATAGTCAAAGGAAGGATTTTTCTGATTTCCTCCCAAGACAGGAGATGGTCTTTATCCATCATCCCTTCTTCCTGATCTCTTCTTCCAGAGTCCCACATCAGCAGAACTGTCTATCAGAGCAGACAGCAGGAGGCAAAGGTCTGGCTGATTGATAAGGGCACCAGCGCTTGACAGTGCTATTTAAGTGTAGGAACCTATTGTTAGAATCTTACTTTACAGCAGTTTAACAAATATAATGGCAACCAATTCAACCATTGTACCACTAGAGTCAGCTCAAGCTAATAAGTAAAGTTAGCTAATTACACTGATCTGATTTAAAATCCAGACAAATTGTAGAGACAGTCAGCATTACTGTGCACTGCAAGAGTAAAAATTTTAAATAAGAAAGTTGTGCACATGTTATACTTTCTGAATTGAATTATGATTGCTTCTCACTCTCCCTCATGAGCAGGATCATAGACTTTCATTCTCTCCCAATCATGAGCCTGCTAGATATTCCTAATTAATCAAAATAGAAGCATTTTTGTCATAATGCAGTTGAAATTTCCTCCTCTTCCCTTATTTCCCCCTAGTTCTAACATATTCGACTGTTAAGATTGTGAGGAATTTCAGTTTCTAAGGAGAAAACATTATAAAATGACTTCTAACAGGAGGGTACTACGTACTGCAAAACACACCAAACTCCACATGTTTAACACATCTTTGAGAATACTGATTTGGTGTAACCAAAGTACAGGTGTCCTGATGTAAGGAAGTTTCAGCATGCCTCTCACAAACAGATACTTCATATGCAAATTTCTTGTTTTGCATATATAGGTAGTTTTCTTACATATGCATTATATTATATATATATATACACACACACCAACTAGGCTGGAGCTGGAGTTAGATATTGTTTATGTCAGAGCAAATGTAAAAAAATACATGTTCTTTTTTTCACAAAGACTATAGGCCACAACCTGTCTCTTTAGTGCCGTTTTATGCTTGCAGATGTTAAGGCAGCAATAGGAACAGCACCTGCAGTTTTCTACTTTGTCTCAAGTCATTTCCCAATCTGGCAGCAGGAATCAACAGAACTCTTGGTCCTTGTGCCAACATAATAGATGAAGCAGAGAGGGGGAACACTGACTTGGGTGAACAGACCATCCAAGTTCAAAGGCTAGGCTAGGCCATCTGAGTCCAGAGGAAAGGCAAGCATGAACAAAGGGCTGTGGAACACATGGCTACAGGAAGCAAAAGGAATATGGGGACCTCAGAGTGAAAAATTTGAGGTTATTCTCTAATCCAAGTACCAATCACCACTAATGCAGCTCTTCATTTAAGGGATGTGAAAATCAGTATAAGACTATCTCCTACTTCCTTTCCCTCTCCCCTAGTATGAGCTACCAAAAAAGCTGCCTTCCTTCATGCTCAAGCCATCTTGTTTGCTCTCAGAAATAATGATTCTTTTTTTCTGAATTGCAGTCCCACATATTTTTATTGAGACTCGAAATGCTGAGTCAGAACTAGAGGGGGAAAAAAAAGTGGATCAATAAATGGTAAGTTGCAGCCTTGCAAATACCCAGGCCAGCCAAAGGTGAATTCCCCAGAGTAGAGGAGATCACAGAGCTTTCTGTCCATAAAAGCTCTCTACTCCTAAGCTGTGAATACCCCCTCTCTCTGTTGTCAAGTCAGTGGCAAAAATTTATCAAGTGTTTACTGCCACAATGTAGAGTATTACTGGATCACAGGAACTGGACAAAGGTATTAAAGATCATCAGAAGACTGCAAAGCATTATTTCAATGAGACTTCAACTATGCAAGAACCACTAGCACTGCCCCCATCTAACAGGTCTGTATTCCCCTTCCTATTTGAAAAAACAAAAAGCAAAAACCCCAAACAAGCTAGAGGTCTGTCAGTCAGAGGTGAAGTTTAACAACAATTTTGCATCTGACTGATGAATTTTGTATTACATGCCTGAAAGCAAAGTAGTTCCCTGCCAGTGGTAGAATGGGAGAGCACTGGGACCTGCAACAGCTCCTGCAAGGATAAGATGTGCCTTTGAATCTGTTTCTTTTGTTAACATAGCATGCAGCTGATCTACAGACCAAACCAGGCTGTATCTTCCCAGCACATGCAGAGCAAAGATATGGGGAGGGAGGAGGCAGCTTAAGAACCAGAAAGAACCCACCCACAGCTGCAAGCAGCTTTGTGGGGCAGCGTGTTCTGAGTAGTGGACTGGATAGCTTACATGGAGCTCTGGCTATCTTGGTTGAGTGTCTGTCCAAGTCCAATCTTTCTCCAGTCAAGGTTGGGTACCTTTGCACTGCACTGCAGAAAAAAGCCACACTTTATAATACCCTCTTCATGCGTTTTCTATTTGATCAGGACATTTATATACTGTAAATTCCTCACAGTAAACTGCTACTTTAAAAAAGGCAGCACATTTGTTACTGATGCTTTCCCCCTCAACACATTAAATTGAAGATTGTTAGTATATGCACATTCATTTAAAGCAAATTCATGGAGGAGAGATGTTGATTTTTTTTTTGTTGTTGGAAGTAATAGTCACAACAACAAGTCCAAAACATTTTTCTCTCCATGCTAACTACCTCTTGAGCACTTCAGCAGCAGCCAGCAGCAAGGTGCTCTTCACTAGATTTATGGAATTACTTTGGAAAGATGAGGCCCATTTGGCTTACAAACAGATGCCATGATATGTGATACAAGAATAATTTCAGTGCCATGCTAGGGATTGATGTGGAATAGTTAATATCTGGTGCTGATAGAAAAATATTCCACAGTGAATGGATGGCTACAAGGTAGAGTCCAGCAAAAAGGCAGTAACTCACTGTGGCAGTGCCCCACAACCTCTTAGAGCAGCCAAAGTAAGGAGCTCCAGCAGAAAGCCTCCCCAGCAGCTGTACAACTGACTGCAGGGCCAGCCTGGCCAGGCCCAAACAAGGTATCTCCATATAACACAGTGAGGTGTATTCTTCATACATTAGAACATGCAAGAGATGACCAAAGGGCAGTTGGGCAACGAAGTCATTCCAGTGAAGAAAAAGCTACAGATAGAAACTTTGCTTCCCTCTTTAGTAACAACCTCCACTAGTACCTCCTGGCTTGCTTAAGGTTCTCCATCAGGATTTAGAGCACCATGATGAGTTCTAACCAGATCAAGTCCTTCATCCCATCCTGATGTCTGAATTGCAGGTGGGTGGAAATGCAGTACTATTAACGCCAGGAGATATAGGTGGCATCTCAGTGTCTGGAAGGGCATTAAAGGGGAAAGCTGATTCCAGCAGAGAAGCTCCATCCTGAAGGTGAATGACTCCTTAGAGTACTGAAGAAGAGTATTTTGACTGACACCTTCTCCTCACTGACCTTCTGAGTGGGGTTTCACCAGTCAGCTGTTTGTAGGATGCCACCAATTGTTTCCTTTCACAGGTCAAAGGACATGGTTTTCCATCCCTGTACACCTGATAAAGGAAACCCAGTGGACTGCTGTTCTGTGGTACACAGCTAGCATTGACTCAATGAAATCTGCCCTTTTGGATCTCAAAGCAACAAGCAATTCTCATTTACAATACAATCTTCTGTTCAAACACTCAGTTTCCATGGAAAAAAAAAAAATTCCAAAACTTTTTAGACTACAGTAAAATAAGAGTTTCAACCATGACCAGTAGTAAAGTATAATTGTTTTTAGAGACAACACAGTCTTGTTAAATCGCCCATTTCTCTCCCCACCAAAACAAAAAGAAACAACAAAAAAACCTCCAAACCAGTAGAATTCCTAATGAAAACATGATTCCTCTCAATTACAAGAATCTCTCTCACCTATCCTCTAAATAACAAAGAGCAAAATAATACAAATGTTTTTCAAAGTTCTCTACAAACTACTGATTTATAATTTAAAATTATTAGTATAAATTATTTGAATAAAGAAAATCCAAACTATATCCAAAGCTCTTATAAGACTGCTCTTAGCTATACATGATTTTAATAATTCAGATAAATACTTTTCGGTGAGGTCTACATTTCCATGAAGCTCTGTCAAAAATTACGCCAAAGGTAATGAAAGAATTGGGTAGCATTGCTAAAATACTTCATGAACCTACATCATATATTTTGTAATCAGTTCTAACATTCACATATTAACAGTGTTAGGCAGATAATAAAAAGGTAGAAATACAAGTAATTGGTTTGAACACCTTTAGCAATTGTGACTTTATTAAAATTCTGCCAAGGTTTCATTGCATTGCACTTGTTTTGAAATGTCCTGACAGATCTTCCAGCAACACACACTATTCAAAACCAGTATTGTTCCAACTTCACAAGTGTGCCCATTGCAGCTCTGTGACCATCATGATTCAGATGCTTTTACCTAGCTGCACCAAAATGTCAGGATTTCTAGACAGGAGATTCTCAATGCAGGCCATGCCACCAGCAAGACCAAAAGCCAAGACTGTAAGTATAGATGTTTATCATTGTCAGAAACAAGGCTGGTTTAGACTGGGAATGGTTCATCCCAAAATACTATTAAACTCAGATTTCAGCCAGTCAGTTAGAGACTTGCCATCAACAGCTGTTTGATGTACAATAAGAACATAAATTCTAAAAGCTGGATTTAGAAAAAAAGGTTCTGTGTATTTTTAGATTATTACTTCAGCCCATTTTTAAGTCACTTAAATTCAACATGTGAAATCTAAAGAGGTGTCTGAATGATTTGTGCTTGTTCAGTGCATGTTGTTCTCATCATGAACATTTAGAACACTTCTATCTTCAAAAAGTACATTTTGTTCTCTGCCACTCAAGCATGCACACCAGACACTAAGATACAAAGAAAAGCAGATATGCTGAAATGAATTATGGTTGTTTTTCATTGAGATGAAGCACAGTGGAGAAAACCAACTATATTTTTTCCTTCCCCTTCTCCACCCATAACCTAACACATACCCAAGGTAAAGAATATAGTTTATTCCTTGCCTTGTAACAAGTTGGATAATATTTTTGTGTTTCTAAGATATGGTTTCAATTATCTTTTAAGTTTCAGTATTACACAGATCTAAAGCTGCACCTACTCTTCACACAATCACACATTATTCAGTGTCCAACCTATTAACATCCCCTTCCAAAGGGAGCACAGATTAATCACTGTGAGGGCTCCACTTGAACACTATGGGAATTGAGGCAATCCTCTGTAGGACAACTTTTTGCCCAGAACATGAATTAACATATAATCGGGTGTTCTGCAAGGCTGGTAAATATTTGTTGTTGTTCTTTTATGTGAGACATCTCACAAAAATCTCAGAGCTCTTCTTTTGAAAGTAATTGCAGTGTGACACGAGAAAGCTGGCAAAGTTAAGTACAGAACACTTGATAATACTAATTTTGGAAAGGACAGTTGGAAGTGATGGTTTTATAGGAAAGTGCTCTTTCATTTAGAAAGAATTTATGCTTTATATTTCAGAGCAAATATAATCAGAGAAGTATGACAGTCTTGTTTTCATTTAACATCCAGCACGTTTACACTAGAGACATTTGAAGACCAATTCTATAATGATTAGCAATGGAAGTAGACAATAGGAAATACTCCTTTTCAATCACCTGCACACAGCCTGATAGCTTGTTTACAGATTCACGCAAAACAGTTCTCATAAAAAGAGAAAGGAAGACCGCACAGACTTCAAAGTCAGCAGAGTTTATTCTTCACTTGCATTGTTTGCATCATGATTTTAAACTAAAAATCTGTAAAGTACATTAGAAAAAGAAAGAAAAGAGCACAGTTATAATCACAGATCTCAAGAAACAGATAAATAATGTAAGAAAATGATCAACAGACATGCTGTTACATAGTGAAAGTTAATATTATTACAAGTTCTCTGGAATAGGTACATTTTACCTCAGAGGTTTCATATAGTGCTTTTAAAAAAAATTCAGTTTATATCCATTTAAAATAAACCTAATTGCAGTAGTAGCTATTAAAGTGACTTTTGAAACCTCATGCTTTCCTACTATCAAACAAGCTATCCTACTTGGTGAGGGGATGTATCAATTTTCTCCTCTTGGCAATTTCAAGCCAACCATATTTTGAAGGACTGCATCTGCCCCTCATCCACCTCACTTACATGTGGTCTTGCCCAGGGATACACCCAGCAACACACAGAGAAAGGATTGTATGGACACTGCAGAAACTAAAGTGAGAGTTTTCATTTTGAGTCAATTGAGCCCAGAGAGAAACTGGTCCAGAGGGATTCTTCTAATACTTCATGTACTACCACGTAGCAAAAATAAAACAACACCACAGCAATCCAAATATTTCAGAGTCACCTGTTAAATGCCATATGGAATTTATTTGTGTATAGATTTTCACGTGAATTAAATGTAAATATCCCAAATAATTTGACAACATAGACAAAGAGACTACTCACATACAAATATCACATGTACTTTCTCAAGAACATGGCAACAAATAGGCAGAGTGTGAGGAAAACCTCTACACGTAGTAAAGCCTCTCATTCTCCCTTCCAAAGAACAGGCAAGAAAGCTAATACAGCTTAACAAAAAGTAGGTTTAGACCTAATCTTAAGAGCAATGTAAAGAACTGAGTTCACTTCTTTTGCTCCTCTACTACAGCAAATGCTATATTGCCATGAATTCACACTGTAGTGAAAAGATGACATCTTCAAAATCAACTTCATGTTTAAATGCTGTTCTTCCTGCTCTGTCATTTCTGGTGAGAAATACTAGGAAATCAATGAGGAAACATCATTTGAAGTGAGCCATTCATCATGTACCGAAAAGGGTAAGTACCCCATAAATTGCAGTGATCCGTTTCCTATTAGAATCACACAACAGAAGGCAACAGCGTTTCCATTAGCAATTTTTATGACCTCTGTAGGTAGAGGATAAGGTTAGGAAATGGCCTATTTTTGCCAGCTGTAAAGCAGTTGTTGGGTGGGGTAGGAAGAAAATTTTCAAGAGAAACAGAGTTATTAGTAAATCAAAGGGCGGGAGGGGGAAGGAGAGATACAACAAATAACAGCCCCACCAGCTACATCTTCATACTTAAGTAATGTGTGGATTGGCAGTTCTCCTAAATAATACTGAATATGTTAGTAAATTTTACTGTCATTGGAACCTTGTTATACCATGTGTGGGTGTATGCTCCACAAAAATTGCTATCATTGCCTATAACTGCTGCCTAGTAAACAGCACTTTTTTTACAACCTAGGAAATGGATTCTCTTTTACTTTTTTTCAAATGTTCCTCTAAATCCAGTGTTATACAAGACATGAAATGAAAATTCAGGATTTAAAATAGAAAAGCAAATTTTATGAAAACAAGTGCTGCATTTTCCCTTAGCCCTGTTTACCTTCCCTATCCCATCTTGTGCAACACTCTATGCTCTCTCCACCAAAAGCAGGCAGGACAAACACACTACATAGAAACAGAAAATAAAAACTGTAGGGTTTGATATGCCCCTTCACAACTGACAATGACTAAACACCAGCCCTAAAAGAAGAATGAAGTTTTATACATGGATAGACTTTCACTAGTGCTGGAAGGAGGAAAAAAGAAGAAATAGTTTTATTTTCAAATATTCCCTCAATGAATTTTACTGTATTTAACATAGAAATGCCTCTCAGATTCTGTTAGACATACCAGCAAGAGATTACATTTTTAAGGCAATCTCACCCTAAACCCACAAAATTTGAAAATCCATACATCAAAATATCACCTAGTCTTGTGGAAACAATTGTAGGAAAGCACCTTGTGTGTGCCTCAAAATTAAAAGAAAACAGGCAAAAAAACACCCAATTACAATAATTAAGTTTAAGGGACAGGAAACCAAACTAAATCAAATAAAATTATTTATCTCCTGTGACCCAAGGTCTACTGTGAAAACCACTCTGAAAATCCTCTGACCGGTGTTATACATTAAGACAGTTTGAAGGAACATCGAAGCACTTCTGTTCCTGCGTCTTCCCCTTCCACACACAGAGCACCAAATTAACACTGAATATTTCAACAGAACTCACCACAGCTCAAAAACTGTAAATGAAAATTTACAAATAAGTCTCTGAGCTTAGTTCTACCTCAGCTTCCACCCTACAGAAGACAGTGCAAGCCACTTGATTTGGCTGAGCTGAAGTTCCATGGAAATCCAGATTCAAAATCTTACACTCACTCCATCACGGCCAAACTGGAGCCACAGATGAGTCCACCAGCCAGGACTCTGGTCCACTGACTGTGCTAGTGGTGGTAAAAACACAACAGGCTAGATAACCAGCTATGAATTTTCCCCTCAGCAATAGCAGGTATCAGCTCCCATGCCAGCCACAGATGAGCCCATCCCACACTAATTGTTAAGCTACTTTCTGTTGCCAGCAGCCAGGATCAAATGAATGTTGTTGCAGTCATGAAAGTGAGGGGCTAGTTAGCCTTCATTAGTGAGATTGGTTTCACATCCGTGAAAGTTCATTACCTTGGTTTTTTTCTTTCAACATTTCACACCAGCTTTCACACACACCTTCTTTTCCTCAATGAAAATTTAAGAATTTGATTTCACCATAACAGTATTTTTCTTCCCTCTGTGCCCCGATGTATTTGCCACACCCAGGCCAACACAAGGGTACCACACACACTACAAACATATTTGTAGCACAGTCCCCTTACAGAGTGAAACCTAGGCATCTGCAATAAGTTAGGAAAAAACTCTTTAACAGTTCTCTCTGCTTACACAACTATGTTTTAATTCAACTTTTTTTTTTCCCTTTTTACACATGACTGAAAGGAGTCCCCTATTGTGCTGCCGCACCTGGCAACAGCCCCAAATTCAGCCATACTGCCAGAAAGCAGTAGGTACATCTTTACAGAAGGTTTTCTGGGAGTTTGCCAATATTCCTAAAACCTTGTATTATACTGCAGTTTCTGCCTTTAATTCCTGATCCTGTTTTCTGATGCTTGGGGATTCATCCCCAAATATCCTGCTTCACCAGGCTCTTTTTCCAGTGTTTCTGTGTTCTGGTGCAGAGTTTGAGTCCAGCCTCTGCTTCAGCCCAGACTATGGGCTTTGACGCTTACTCTGGCACACCAGCATTTCCCACGTTCCACATCACGGCCTGGCATCCACACCCCTGCCTTGTCCTCAAAATTAACGTGTTTGTACTTCTTTGGTTTCTGACCTTGGGTTTTCCTGACCCTGACCTGCTCCTATCTCAGCAGCAGCCTGACCCAGCCACTGAGCCAAACTCACCAATGCCCCAGCCACAGAAACATGTGATCACACTGGTCATTGGTGAAGACAAGCAGAAGCCAAGCAGCACTGCCAGTAGTCCTATAGATGAGTGAGAACGCTGCGGTGCTCCCTCTTCCCGTGTCTGCTTTGCAAATGGGAGTGGGAAAGGTCTTTGCAGCTCCTTCTCTCAAGTCACAGTGCTCCATGTGGGACACAGCAATGAGGCAAGACCCAGGCAGTCAAAAGATTTAGGATATTTACTGACAGTATGCAATTGGTTTGTTTGGGATGGTTTTGGTAGTGGAGGGGCTACGGGGTGACTTCCATGAGAAAGTGCTTGGAAGCTTCCCTTGTGCACAACAGAGCCAATGCCAGCCAACTCCAAGTCAGACCAACCACTGATCAACGCTGACATCAGTGAGTGTGGTGGTGTCTCTGGAATAATAGAGCAAAGAAGAGGGAAAATTTGCTGTGCAACAGCAACTTCAGTCAAATTGAGGACTGAGAATATGTGAAAGAGAGCTCCTCAGACACCAAAGTTAGTGAAGGAGGAGAAGGAGGTGGTCCAGGCTCCAGAGCAGAGGTTGCCCTGCAGCCTGTGATGAAGACCATGGTGAGGTAGCTGTGCTCCTGAAGCCCATGGAGGTCCACAGGTGAGCAGATATCCACCTGCAGCCCATGGAGGACCCAATACAGAAGGAGGCAATTGCCCTAAGTAGATTGTGACACCATAGGAAGTCTGCACTGGAGCAGGCTCCTGGTAGGACCTGTGGACCCACACAGAGAGAGGAGCCTAGGCTAGAGCAGGTCTTCTGGCAAGACTTGTGGCCCCATAAGGGACCTACACTGGAGCATTCTGTTCCTGAAGGACTGCACCCTGTGAAAGGGACCCCATGGCAGAGGAGGGGAGAGTGTGAGAAGTCCTCCCTCCGAGGAGGGAGGAATGGCAGAGATGAGTGACGAGTTGATAGTGCTGCTGGGGGGCAGTGAGGAGGGAGAGAAATCAGGAGAGAAGTTGAACTCAGGAAGAAGGGAAAGGTGCAGTGAACGAGTTTTAAGATTTAGTTTTATTTCTTATGACCATGAAGGTAATTGGTGAGTGATCTTTCCCTGTCCTTGTCTTCACCACAAGCCTTTTGCCGTATTTTCTCTCTCCCGTCCAGCCAAGCAGGAGAGTGAGAGAGTGTTTTTGGTGAGCATCTGGTGTCTGATGAGGGCCAACACACAGAAGAAAAGCAATAATGTTAAAAATACCTTTGATTCTGTTTTAGGCATTATTGATGGACAAACTTCTGTGGAAACATATTATTCTGATCTAACCCTACTGTGTCCTCTCCAACCCACCAGTCCCTTTCTCTAATCTGAGTCATGTTACTCACCCGCACTGGGCTAGTTCTTACCATCCCATAGGATTTTCATCCCACTCCTGAAATTTTATCCCAGCACAGCAACTCTCTTTCATCATCCAAAGATCCTTTACAAACCAGATCCCGTATTTGTATATGAATTTGTCAGAAACACTTAGTTTCATCACATCTTTTTCCCCTACCTCAGCAGTTCTCAGGCTTCTTGCCAACCTATTCTTAGTGTCATTGCCCAGCTTTGCCTTCAACTCCGCTGCACTTCCATTTCTGAGTCTCACACACTTGCTCCTCATCAACCCCATCTTGATTTCTTTTAATACGTGTGAGCCCTCAGATTCTTTTATGGCCAGCCTAATCTCATCTCAATTTCTTCTACATCCTTCTCTCCAAGCTTCCCTATCTTTCTCAGCCTCCTTGTTTACTCCCCCCATAATTATTTCCATTTCCTCACCATCTAAGTCAAGTAGCTTCCACCTGCACATTGCAGAAATCCAACCAGTAAAGTCGTGCAGCCACACACACGCCACATCAACCCTAAAAACCTCCCCAGTTTCAATGTCTGATCTTCAGAGGGGTTGTAATTAGCAGGGGGTACAACTACAGGTTGCACAGCTACAGGCTGTAACAGAGCCACAGGGGGAGCAGAATTTTAGCAGTAGAGCCCTCGCAAGGTACTGAGCATGAATAAACTAGAAGTTTTGGCTCTTAACTCAGATTGATTTGGCTGACTTCTGAAGGGACAGCAAAGATGCAAACTCAAGATTACATTTATTCCTGCCAAACACAAAATAATTAGACAGCAAATATGTTTAAAAAACAAAGCAAACCAGAACAATGTTTTCCTAGTATTTTCCCTTCTGCAAACAAAGCAGTTGCTCCATCTGTGCGCCTGATGCCAAAAACTGACGGCTACTTCAACCTGAAATAAGGGGGCTAAGTAGTCTGCAACAGCTGTTCAACAAGCCCAAGTTTCACACAAATGACTGAAGTCTGCTTAAGCACTGGAATACTAAATTGTGTAACAGAAACCACCTGCAAATCTCAGCAGATCACATTAAAATTTTCATCCATAGTTACTTGAAACAATACAATAATTTGTCCAAAAGTATTTGCTGTTTCCTCTCGTTTGTTTCTATAAGTTGCTTTTCCTGCACTGCCAGTTTTAACCTCAGCAGGACTTTTAACCTTCATCTTGCCATGCTATCCCTCAGCTCCCAGGAGGACTCAAACAAGAACTTTTAAGTTTACACTTGACTATCTCTTTGATACATCTGGCTTTAGACCAACTCCTTTAATTTCAGACAAAGTTCGTACAGATTTGCTATTACCAAACACAAAGCCATTGACTGAATAATTTCCAGCCTCTTTCAAGACAAAGATTCTCATCATAATGAAAAGTTCCTCTTTTTAGTAATAAATCGACAGTTTTGTAAACTGATAAAATTAAATTCTAGTATCACATCCACCATACACGTACCATACCTGCATCAGAAGGCTGCAAATTCAGGGTTCAAACTAATCAGCTCTACATTGATGACACTTTCCTGTGTAAGGGGGGGGGAAGATGACCTCCACACTCAGTCTTGGCAACTAGGAAAATAAAGTCACAAGAGCAAAAGTTTCACATGAAAAAGATTAGATCATCTAATACCTCTTGTTTTCTCAGGCTATTAAGAAAGATACTTCCTACTGCTGTATCCACTCCAACTATGACTCAGCTTCTGATGTGTGACCTGCCCTCTCTCAAAATACTAGTTTAGTATTTTACTACTCCAGAAATCACCCAGAGCAGTAATTGGAAAGTATGGTTTCCAAAGAGACAAATAATGGCTTTCATGTCCCCATTTCCAAGTTTTAATCACTGCAAAGGGTGACTAAACACACTGCAGTGCAGACTTCCAACATCCCACAGATATAAGGTGATTGTATCACAGAGGAATTGGTTCAGAATCAATTTTAAGTTCATGGACATTCAGTTTCGAGCCGGGAAAAAGAAGCTAAAACCTATCGCCACATGTTTTACAGCCGCAATTCCCCATCCAAACACATCATGCTTGTTTAAAAACCAAAATATACATTCACGTATTTTCAGCTAAGGGTAAGTAAAGAGCTTTGTTTGAATGCCTTAGACTTACCTCAAAGATGTCAATATTGAAATCTGAGTAAAAATTTATCTTTGAAAAATACTCCAATCACCATTAACACATATAGTCTGAAAGCAAAAAAATCACCAATTTTTTTTTTCTCCATTAAAGTTTAAACTATCAGTTAGAAGGGAAAGAAAGTTATCCCAAAAGCACAAAATGTGTTTTAAGAACTTAGGGTTTTTTCCTCTTTTAAACATGGTAATCATATTGCTAATCAAGTAGCACCTCACAGAAAAATAAAGCTAGTGAACCATTAACACCTCTTTTTCACAGAAATATGAAGGGAAATTATCCAGAGCCAAACTCACTTAAACTGGCACAGCCCAGAAGTCAGATGGTTGCATTGACTTCATTACCCCTCACAAAGCAGGGAAGGTAAGTCAATAAACTGACCCTTTAAGAGCTGTCTAGTTCAGTAATTGTCATCGGTATCCAGTTGGCATTAAAAAAAAAGTAGTCATGATCATGACCTTTGCGCATTTCTACAAACATTAGCCATTGTCATGGGGAAGACCCCGTTGGCCTCATAATTCACATGCTGTTAACAACCAGCAAGAACACAGCATGTGTGTCAGTTACTAAATAATGTAAGAAAAATTGGATGTCACACTCATACCCCACTGTTCCTGTGCACAGCCACGAGCACTGAAGCTAACATCTATTTCACTCCAAACTTTAGGAAGATTAAAATTAATCTACTTTTGATATTCATGGGACTTTTTGGACTGTATTATTACTACTTTGGGGTAAGATGAAGGATTATTTGGCTTATTCATATTATTTCGTACTATTTCTTTTTGCCTGGTTTCCAAGAGAAACTTGGCTCATATTACATGTTTTCTGTCTAGCACCTCTTAAACCCACAATTCTATGCAAATGAGACAGAGGAACAGAGGTCAAAGATACTTCAGTCCCTCAATATTCAAGCAGAAACTTAGCCATTTAGGCAGGACATTTGACCATGTCTCAGCTCAGGTAACAGCAGTACAAAAGGAAGCTGATCCTAACCACATCCTAAATATGGAAAACATTTTAAGTCAGAGTTTATCAATCGAAAAATCCAAATCTATAGGAAACTAGGCTTCTTCAATTCTGGCACTCCTGGAATTGCTTGCTAATACTTATTTTTATTACTTATAAAACCAATATGGTGCAGAAAAGAAACCTATATGCTGTTTAACCTGGCTTGCTGCTAGCAGAAAATGCACTGTGAGCAAAGAACAGACCTGGAACACTTACTACAGCCCACCTCGCCCAACCCAGTGACCCACAGTAATCAAAGAAGAGCAATAGGATGGTCAGGACAACCCAAAAACAGACACAGCATGTCAGACCACAAGCTGCCTTCCCTAAGTCACAGTGGCCAGCAACAGATCCTCAGAGAGTAATACAAACTCAGTGATGCTCCTGCAGTAACGAGTACCCAAAATGTTCTCCCAGCCTCCACTGATCTGCAGTTCAAGGCTCATTTAACAGCAACCATAAATTTATCTGGCTGCTTTAGAAACCACCTAAGCTTTCAGCGCTCCTGGGTCCTGAGAAAGGAGTGTCACAACCCACCTCACACTGGCAGTTATCACCTTTTGTTTGCCTTCAGCATGGCCCCTGCTAATTTCATTTGATGCTCTTCAGTTCTTTCTCTCCAGAAGACAGAACAGCTATCACCTTCTGCACCACAGTATTTTATGGACCTCAGCTGTCTTACTCACAGTCTGGTCAACGTAGTTGTTCCTTACATAAGAGCTGTTCTACACTTGGATCAACCTTAATTGCTTTCTCTTTAATTTTTCCAATTTTAGTATCTGTTATTGCAGAAACAAGAGGAAGGAGACAAACTACAAATTACCTTCAAGATGGAGGTATACTAAAGATGCATGTGCATGGCATAGTAATTTTTTTTGCTTTGGATTTCTTCCCTTCCCCCCACAATGACTCTTAACGTTTGCTTTTCTTTGTCTTTCCCCACCACCACCATTACAGGCCATTAAGCTAGCATGTTAATAGCACTCTCCATTACAACCTTGAGACATTGTTTCTGAGCAATAGCCCATTCACAGCATCTATACAAAACTGATGCATTCATGCACTTTCACTTTCTAAGATACATACTGAGGAAGAGAACATTGTATATTCCCTGTACTACTATCCCAGTCCATCATCAGGATGGAAAAGTAGAACAATCTGAATTCAGCTCTATCCTTCCTCTTCTGTTATTGTGGTACGTGAATGACTCTGTTGCAGTGTGTTGCAGCGAGAAGGAGGATACTGCATATGAGACGTAATAAACCATAGGACAACACAAGCAGACTAGAAGTTATGCATATGGTAGCTGAACAGCCTAAGAACACTAACAAACTTCACAAACAGCTCATTCTGAAATTTCATACAAACTTCTGTTGTGTTTAACTATAACAAGGAAATGTGTACTAGGTAAGAGGTTTCTTTAGAAAAAATTCAGTACTAAAGAGGATTAAACCATCACCATGTAAAAACCAGAAGATAAGGTGGATTTTTCCTCTCTCTTCTCCTGAAGGCTGGCAAAGATCAGTGAAATTAAACACTGCCCAAGGCAATTGTTAAAAGCAGTTTGGCCATTAAAGTCATGTCATCTGGTGACCCAAATGACCTACATTAAGCCCAGGCTAAAGGGCAATGTCATCTTTCTTGTCCTATAGATAGCATGACTTTGCATCTTCAGCACAGATGGAAGGCAACCCCTTTGGCCTTCTGGTTTCCACTGTATGCCTTGCTACAAACCAAAGTCAGCTGCAACCAAGCTTTTGTACTGGTTTGGCCTTAGGCATACTTCAGTTTTGTGAAACAGAGTTCAAAACCAGCAAATTTCCTCCCTTGAGGTTATTCAACCAATATCTATCTAACCAGAGGCTGTAGCACTCCATACACTTACTGATGAAAAAGATTAGGCTAATGCAAATATTACAAAAATTGTCTATTTAATTATTGATGGATACATTGAGTTTGGATAGTCAGAATGAGACGTTATAATATTTTTTCTATTAAAACACTAAATATCAGAGGTTACTCAATGAATAATTTACTTTAGATCTACTTACGGCCTACAATTTTTGCACCCAGCTTTGAGAACTGCCATGTCAAAAATGGGACATTCCTTAAGAATTTTTCCAAAACTTTAATAATTTTCAAAGATCCTTCACAATCCACAGAAATGTTGTTCCACTGATAACATTGGGTCATTCCAATTCTAATCCACTTCAACGTTACTACACTGAAGATCCAAGACCATTGCTTGCAGAACTGCAACAGAAACAACACACTCTGAGCCCAATGGAGCTACCTTTTATGCATTTTATAGACAACTCATGGGTATAATTAAAAAGAGATAATTAAAGACTCTTAAATTGGAAAATTTGCACTTAATTAGATCAAACAAAATTGAACTTGCTTTTTCTCAGAGTCACAGAATAATTCAGGTAGGAATGAATGTCAGAAGGTCTCTATTCCAGCCTTCTACTAACAGCAGGATCAGCTGTGACAGCAGAACCGGCTGCTTAAGGCTTTGTCCAGTCAAGCCTTGAAAACCTCCAAGGTTGCAGACTGTAAAGCCATCCTGAGCAACCCACGTTGATTGTGGTGAAAAGGAAAGCTGCTCCTCAGTTTGTCAGTCCACAGAGCATCTCATTACAAGGGCTGTGTGTGGAAATTCCACAGTCAGTTTATAGGAAAGAGGATGAGAAAAGTAATTTTGTACTGGTTTTTATCAACCCCTCTTTTATGCAGTTATTGAGGAGAACCCCCCATCTTAATCACTATTTCTTACAGCAAATGGTGTGCAGCACAGACTGCTTTAAGAAGGTATAAAGTGGTTAAAATCTTGCAGCCTTAAAACAGTTCTTGAATTATTTCTGTGTTCTGCTCTCCCAGAGGAAACCACACCATCAAAAACCAAAGAATATTCTGACATTTCATTCTGTCTCTGTTCAATGTGGGCTGCAACACACAATACTAATTTACATTGCAATAGCTTTCTTGTTTGCCAACAAAAGACATTGTGGAGACCTGCCAGCGTGCCAGAAATGAAGTTTATAGTTTGATCCTGCAATGTCCGTGCCTCTTGATTAGCCATCTTTGCCAATGGGAACAAACTGCTAGGTTGCCTGATGGGTCAGGAGATCAGAATTTGTATCTTCTTCAGATTATGCAAATTTATAACCCATATACGCTTCATAATGTGCTATTAATCTAGAAATCATATGTCTGCTAAAGCATTAGGTTATTTTCACCCACAAAGAACAAAAATTATTCTCTTTGAACCAGGCATACACTAAACATTGCATGAACTAATTCATCTTGTTGGTTCCACCCATACTTCTAGTCTTCCAAATCTTTTAAGAAAACTGCAATACGTACGAATGCAAACAACTAAGTCAAGTAAAAGTTTAACTTTAATTTGCTTTTAACAGCCAAAATATATGGGGATAAAAACTCCAAATCCAACTGTTTTCTCTGGTGCTCAACCACGCCTGAATCTTACTGAGGTAAATATGCTCTACCCCACTGAAGAATAACAAAAAGATCTAAAGGGATGTAATAACTAAATCCTTCTGGCTGTGTTTTTTAAAAATAAAGCTATTGAAGCATTGTGCATTAAGAAAAAAAACCACACCACAAAACAAACAAAAAACCCCAAAACAAAACAAACAAAACAAACAAACGACAGCTTTTTTAACAAAAAAAATTAAATGGAAGTTGCCAAATTCTGATCTGGAATTTAATGTCAAGGCTGGCACCCCTACTTATGAACTGCTGGCAACTCCTAGAGTCTCATCAGTGATCAGCACATTGAAGGGAAGGACACGTACCCAACAACTCACAGAAGCTTAAGTTTCATATGATTGTATTAACATATTTCAGCTTGTCTAAAACAATTGTTTTGAAAAGAAAGGTTTCTGTTGAATAGATTCCTCTCTTAAGATTATCATGAAAGAGAAGTTTTCAGAAGTAATTAAAAATGGAATCTAACAAGCTGATCAAAAGAGATAAAAATAATGCTAAACACTCTCCACCCCCCCCAAAAAAAACCCCAAACAAACAAAAAGAGGTAAAATTGAAGAAAAAATGCATTGAAAAATACATTTTTGTGCAAGACTTTCTCCTGCTTTTTGGGTGGGGGAGCAGAAGAAGGAAGGAGCAAGGTTAGTTTTCACTTACCAAGTGCAAGGATCCCTTGAGGTCCACACAAATGTTTTAAAATTATATTTGGTTATAGTTGGAACGCCAAAGCATAAACAAACTACCCTGATATCCTTCCTGCTCCCTACAGTGGATGCCCCTTCCAGTCTCCTCTGAAGGGCTCTGCACCTCAGATGGGAGGATGTTCATCCCTGCTCCAGCAGGGAAGGAAGGTATCTATTACAGAACGAAAAAATTCTACTGGAGGGGTGCTACAGTCTCCTGCCATGATAACTTTCAACGATTATTTAAAGTTTGTGAAACAGCAGTATGATATTTCTATTTTATTTATTTTTACAAAACAAGTTCCTCTAAACTCTTCTGCATTCAAGTCTATCCTTAAAAACCTTACACTTCTTTTTTCAACTAAGTGCTCCTAGTAAGTTTACAACGTGATGAATACTAGCAGCTTCGGATCTCAAAAGCTTCACAAGATATAAAGAATTTGTCTTCCCCTCTTGTTCTATGACTTTCGGGATACTGAAATAAAAGAAGCACTGAAAGTGTGACAACAGGTTTCAACAAGTTTGAAGAGAATCATGAAAACAAAATTAACAATTTAACATACAATTCTAATTCCACGTGCACAGCACAATTTTTTTGAGTTGCATACCTTATTTCTCTTATGCATTGTACATATTTTTAAGTGAGATGGAAGAAAGATGACCTTTCCTCCTTTAACCTCACAGAAATGTACATATTTTCATACATGCATATACATTCATTCACTCAGCTTTTTGTATGTACCAGAAAGATTTAAATCTTGTTACAACAGTTTATTATAAAACTAGACATTGACAAACATTTTGATGTCAAATCACACTTTTGCCCAGGGCAATGTAACAATGACAAGGGCAGAACTGTTAGGAAATGACCTAATCAAATTAAAGGCTTCCCTGCAAACACCTCAAAAATGATAACTTGTGAGAGATGCGTGCCAAGCGCCTTCTGTAATTCGTTGCGGGGAGTAATTCAGTCTGCATTTGGCTTCACCCCCTCTGGCGTCAGCCACCCATCTGTCACCTCCCTTTTTCTGGGGTAATCTGCTCTGTACTTATCTGCACACTAGCCTCCTAAGTCTTGTCTACCTCGAGAAAGTTACCTCATGCTGATACTGAGGGTAGCAACGCTCGTAACCAACACGGGTAAATACTTGCCTGGCTAAGCACAAGCAACTGTCAGTGGCATCTGCAAAACCGTAATAAAGTGGTGCTCAACTGGGCTCCTCCCGCTCGTGCTTCCAAAGAAACTGTTCAGCTTCAAATAAGCAGCAATAGCGTTGTTACATACAACCCACTTTTATAAAATAGTAACCTAAGGGCATACTCTCAGTCTTGCCTAGATGAAGACATCATGGACACTGGTAGTGATTTGTTTCAGCAGCATGGAGATCTCACCCACTACGTGGGTTTGTCCAGTAAAGGGCTCTGGAGTATATGGCAACAGACTCATTTCAAGGACACACAGGGAGAACCGCCCCTGTATTTGGTCTGGGAAGATTCTCCTCAACTAGAAACATTTCATTTGTCAGGCAAAAAGAACTCATTAACTCATTATATACCATACCTTAGCCACACAGCACAAATTATCATGATGTAAAGACCTCACTATTTTCAAGACTTACCATTTACACCAATTTTTTAAAAAACAATTCTCCTAGCAGAGACACCAAAGATGTTTGCTGCAGCAATGCACCAACTTTCAAGAAGCCAGCAGGTACTAAATCAATTTAAATGTCATATTCTTGGAGATACATTTACAACCCTGACCATCTCCTCTATAAACCAGTTTTCCAAGGAAGATGTGAACAGGCATATTTCTGCTTGAGCTAAATGAACACAGAGGAGTGCCAATAAAGTGTCTTTGGCTACAAGAGTTCTGCATGTAGCTAGACTTGGTTAGAAAATGTCATTTCCTATTTTTCCCCAGCTGCTTAATTTTTAAAGTATGATTTCATAGACGCAGTGACACAGCTTACAAGATTTGGGTAACTGTGTCAGATGTACTTTAAGCAGAGAGAAAATACCCTGATGCAAATATGGACCTCAGTTTCTGCACAATTCTGCTATCAGAAAAGGCACTAAGTCACATCTGGTACTCCTCACATCTGTATTCAGAGTTCTGTAATGAACAGGCCTTAAAAAAAGGCATTTTTTCATGCCTAAACTCCCTACACTAAACCAGTGTGACATTTTGTAGGTAGCTTCTGATAAGTAGCACTGAAAATTTAAACAAGAGAAGGTAATTGATTCATTACATCTATTTCTACTATATTTCTTTTTGTATTTTTTGGTCCCCATTTCAAAAGGCATTGTTTAAATTGCCCTAATCTGCAAACAGCAACAATAAGTGTAGCAAATACTTGACAATGAAGATGTAAAGCCTCTAAAAAGCTGTTACCTTAGAAACCATGGGAATGCAGGAGAATAAGAATACAAGGAGTGTCAGGACATCATTTTGGATTCCACAGGGTTTGGGTTGAAATACAGTCAGCTTTCATTAGCTTTTTGTTTTTCCCAGTAGGTCCTTGGACTTTGAAACAAAACCTGAATGACAGCTATGAGCAATTCCAGCCTCACTCCTGACCAGCCACACCAAACAAAACAGCTCTTTTCACTGTGAACTCCCCTCCTTTGCACCCAACAAGCCTCGAAACAAACATTATTTATGCTGCTGGCCCCTCTGGATATCACTAATAAATCGCATTCCAAAAAGAAGAGTAAAATGAAGAGCCATTTTCATGGCACTAAATAGATAATTCAGTTTAAACAAATGTACTTCAAGAAAAATAAAAAGTCAACATACCCTCCCAAGACATTTTTGTAAACCCACACTTTATTTACAGACTTTACAAAGTATGTTAATTCAACACCAACACTAAAAAGAATTTAGCTGTTCATTTAAGTAACACTAAATTTACACTTTGCTCATGAAGGGGGAAAACAAAATAAAGAAGAATTGAGATCCATGCCCCACCCCCACCAATATCTGTCAGGAATTTTGTGGTCGAGACAGAACAGAACAAAGATCTCCCAACTGCTGGCTTTAGCTGGCTTAATTTTAGGGCCATCCCCTTACTATTTGCCACTATCTAGTCACTTAGGAAAACAACCTAAAATAAAGCAAAACCACTGGAAAAATTATCAAGAAACTCCACCTTGTGAGAAAAACAGTGGAGAGGGCAAGGAACATATTTTTGCTCAGTGAGGGGATAAAAAAGAAAGCAAAAAACTTGGTCATCATGCGATGACAAAAATCCTGGCATCAAAAAACAAAGACTGGAAGGTAACACAGTAGTTTAGAGACACTGGCATTACCTTGCTTTACATTGGTGCACTTCACTTTCAACTGATAAGGTACTTCTTTTTCATTCACAGAAATTACCATTCCAGGACACCACTGCTACATGTAAGAGCTACTGCCTCCACATATTTGAAGACTTCTGCAGTTATTTACATGCATATAAAAAGCAGTACCAGACAGTGGCAACACTTGTTTTACATGCAGTAGTGCAGATTGTCTTTTTTTTCCTACACTACGTTACATGAATATCTGGATCATATTAAATATCATTAATAAACACCAAAATTACATCCTCAGAGCACTGCTCATAGAGCAAAACAGCAGTGTATCTCCAGGCAACTGCAATTTCCAAGGTAAATCAAAAAGAACACCTAGATTAAACCAAATCAGTTATTATGTATGGAAGAATACTTGCTGCATGATCCACTCACACATTTTTCAGAGATACAGATATATAGATAAAGGAGTTGCTATTCCCTGCTCCTGAGTGGGAAACAGGTAAGCACATCCACAACAGCAATGAGCCAGCAGGTTAAAACAGAACATTTTATTCAGACATATGTAGAAGGAAGAACATGCCAGGTTTTGAGACATTAGCTTAGGCCTCAGAAGTCCAACCTTCAGGTCAATCAGCTGCTTCTTTTTTTTTAGTGGCTCAGTTCTCTGAGGCAATGAGGAAAAATAAGCACAATGGCAAAATATTTCTTAAGAGAAAAGGATGTCAGAGGAAACGATAAATTCTGAGAAATGAAAAAGCTTCCTAAAAGATTTATTCAAATTAATTTCTTTAGCGTACAAACAATATTCAGAATATTATTAAAAACAGGTATGAGTTTGTCTATATAACCAAAAAGTTTCTTTACAAGCTTCCCTCAAATCTACCCCATCTTGCTTCATTCCTTTGAGACTGGTGGCGCACACGGTTTCTGCCTGGCCTGGCATAGCCTTGACTGCCAACCTGAGCAGAGTTGGTTTGCTTGCCACTGCTTGGCCAGCCCTTGACAGGGTTCCTCCAGCAAGGAAGAAGGCAGATTCTCTTCCAGCAATACCTACACCCAAAAAGACTCTACAGTGAAGGAGCAGAAAAGCAACCAAAATTAAAATCAGTTAATTTCATCTAACTGCCATGAACGGTCTCCTTGAATTCCCACTTCTTTACTGTAGAAGATGAAAACCCAGACAAAGCAGCAGCCATAAGCAACCCCAGCAATTTCAGTCTTTTACAGAGAGCGCTGCCAACTACTAATCAGTCCCGTCACCCACAGCTATCACCCAAGAGGCACATTAGATGACCAGCAAACCACAGGGCAGAACGGACCATAACTGTTCTCCTGCTGTTCTCCTGTTTTTAACTTCCAGAGAGTTAAAAATAAATAAAGCTTCTAGAAGTGGCCATACCTTCCTAGGAGAAAGGAAGCTTGGCACTTTCACCTTTGATGCACGTGATTTTGGAGTTCAGGATGTGAGCTGGGGTAGAAAGGGTATAGCATTGCTACAGTGTCCAAACTCTGTCCTGCAAATCACAAACAAGCCTTTTTATCACAGGAGAGGAAGATTTCTCAAACTGGTATTAAGGATGGCACTGCTGTCAATTCCGTAAATGAGTTCTTCCCATCTTCTGAGTTAGAAGTGCAACAGGAACATTGTAACAATGGCATAGGTGAGAAGCACACAGGAACTCACCCGGTATGGAAAAGCAGTAGATTGTGACCCTACCTCTGTGCCGTGCTATGCTTCCTGAAAGAAAACCCCTGTGCAACACCCTGACACTGAATAGCAGTCCTCTGACTCTGGTTGACTGCATTCAGAAGGGAAAAAAAACCACATAAACAATTCCATCCTTGCAACAGCAACATGAGAAAGTGAATGCAAGCAGAGGTCACTCTTCTACAGACTCCCCCTTCTACAATTCCTGCCCTCCTGTGCGTAAGGTAAGCCACAGGTGCTATGCCTTCTGACTGGCAGATCTGTTGATGCTTTTGTCTGGGAACAAAGGACTCATCAGATCTGTTCTAATGGGAGAAGTGCAGTACAACTCGAGCAGAGAAAGCACAAAGATAAAGGCAGGCCTGTATTTTCACTGCTCTGTCATCTGCACACACCATGGACTCAGCTGCTTACCCCAGATGCTGAAAGCACCGGACTTTTTGTCAGTTCCCTACAACTCGAGCTATACAGCTTAGTAATGCTCTTTTAAGGGGACAGAAAAGACCTGGGTCAGAACAACCACTCATCAATTTCTCTATGCCAGATACAAAAATGTGTTCCAAATATCTAGAATAGGGCTTTCAAGCCCAAAATGAAATTCCCAAGTTCTTAATTTTTTCCCTCTCAGAGAAACTCATTCTGTAGGAAGAAACAAAATTTAATCAGGTCTCAAACCAGTTCAGAACAGTTCCTTCACTGCCAAGTTTAAACTCCAAGGCCAACATCAACCTAGTTGGCAGTAGTTCTACAAATGATTTTTTTATCTCAGTGTAATTTCAAGATGGACTGAAAATACCCAAAAGGTATGTTGGTGGTACCTATCACTTTCTACCATAAGAAGGACAAAAAGTAGCACATAACTCAATTAATTTTACAGAAGTGATGTCTGTATTGTCCAGTTTACAAAATTGCCAAACCAATCCCAAAGCAGGATTTCTCTACCTAACAGAGGATGCACATTTAAAAAGACTTCACAGTATATTTGGCATTACTAGTTTGGGGGAAAAAGCAAATCTACTCAGTACCAATCACTTCCACCCCATTGTTACACTGCACTGGATCAAGGAATTCATTCCTCTAAAAAATAACCTAGAAATAGATGTTTTTCAAATGGATTAGCTCCTCTGTCAGATCCCAGCATACACCAAACAAATAGCAGCAAAATAGGGAGAAAGGCTAAGGGTGGAATGAGAAAATGGGCAAGCAACACGAAGGATGGAAGGGCTGATCGACCAACAAGCCACAGCACTGCTTTGATATGAACCTTCCTTATTAAGCCAAATCACAGATACTTTTAATAGGAAATCTCACAAGTATCCCTGACCCAACACTCACTAAATCAATGTTCAGTAGGCACCTTGCCATCAGCTTCAAAAAGAGCTGTAACCCACATACATCCAGGACCATGCTGGAAAGCTGCAGACAACAGCTCTCCTACCTGTGGAAAGCAATCTGGAAAGCATGTGGGAAAAACAGAAGAGAAAAGGAAATTAACTTCTCTAACACCTTCAAGTCTGTGAAGTGACCTTTGGGAGTTACCGCCAAATTTCATCTACTGAGTGACAAGTAGGCTAAACTCAAATAAGCAAAGACCTGTAAGATGCCAAGACATTTGTACCGAAGGTCTGTCTTTCCTTCTCACTCTCCTCCGTAACACAGCGTCATGGAAATACTCCAGGAAAGAGTTTCACTGACTGAAGGAAATAACAGTGCCTATAATTTTTCTATTGCACTGGAGAAATTCACTACCTTTTTGCAGATATTACCCGTCTCCTTGCGTCACACTTGCTTATTTTTCCTTATCAGATACCCGGAACTATGAACTGCTTCTCTGAATGTCAAAATTCAGGGGAGGGAAGAACATGGTATCAGAATGCTTAACAAATAATCACAGCTACAGAGAATACACACATATTTTCATGTGCACGCACCTTGTAAGATACACGCATGGAACTATTGTTTTGTGGAAAAGTATGGACTTCTGAAACATTAATAAAACAGATTACTTGAAAAATAATCTGAGTTCAAATATATGTCTCACCTTACTACTGAGCAAACATCAGGAGGTAGTCAGAGAATGATTTTCTGACAATTAAGCAAGAACAATAGCAAATATTCCATCTGCAATTAAGAATCTGTGTTTTGTTTTTACAGAAACTGTAGGGATCTCTTCAATAGTGACTTCCATTGACTTCTGCTCCCCCTGCTCCACCACTGTCAAAAGGCTTAATATGAGCCCAAAACCATGGCTGCTTTTTCCCAACAATTTCAGGCTGATAAAGAGACTTTTTACATTGTCTTTAAAAATATTTCATTTACATGTATTACACTTGCCTACTGTACTGCAAGAGAACTTTTCCCAAGAGAAAACAAAAACCCAAATCAAAACAAAGATAAATAAACCCCAGTAAAACCACAGTTAGCAGCCTCAGAAAAACCCAAATCCCTTAAATGTTAGAAAAAGAAATTTAAAATTAACAGCTCTGTTTTGTGGTTGCCACAAGCCAACCTGCTGATTCACGGCAATGTCACCAACAGTATTCTTATCTGTAAAGGGTAAGAATCAATTGTTTGACAGAAACAAAGGAGAGCTCAACAGGAAATCAACCAGCTTGGGACAGATGGTCACTGAATCAAGTTTCACCCCTCCCCTCTCCAAAAATAGGCTTAAGAGGCATTTTCTGTTACCAAGCAACAGACCAAAGGAAGGCATAAATCTTTTCCTATGTGTTATTCCCCTCCTCCCCGACAGACATACATTTCAATCTACTAGGGCAGTATGTTTGTGGTTTTGTTTATTTTCCACATAACAGGTAGGAGATTTATTCTATGCAATGACAATGTGTTTCTGCATGCCCACTAGCCATGGTTGCCTTTTTTAGGCAAGAAGAGGGTTAACTGTAATCATGCTATAAGAGCTACCCTGAAGGTGGGTTACAAGCTGGGATCCAGTGCTAGTTAGAAACCCCTCCATGTTCAGCCAAGGTTGACTAGAGACCTGAGAAATGACTCCCCAAAGAGAGCAATTCCTGATGACTATTTTATATAAAACCAACAGGACCCCCACTGACAAGAGAGGTCACCACTCATCATAAAACCCCGTACCCGCTTTAACCCAGAAAGATCCATAAAACTTAATTCCCAAAAAAAGCACCACGGTGCCTTTAATACAACACACAGACCAGAGGACATTCAAACCATTTGAATTTTCAGAGCGTTAATGATCTAGCACATCAACCACTCTAAGTGACAATTGGGATATGGGAAAGGGTAATCAAAATTTACTGTTCTGGAAAAGGAAAACAGGAGAGGAAAGAAGTGTGAGGGGGAAAGGAGTGGAGAAAGACCCAAAGAGGCTGTTTGCAGAGAGCAGGGAAGAGGGGGAGGGAAGCAGAGCACGGGGGTGAAGGACAGCGCCTCTGAAATTCAGATTAGCATCCAGAGACCAAACCGGTTTGTTTGACCCCCCCCATGATACTAACTGGAAACAGACTGGCAGCCCGCAAAAAGAGATGGAGTGAAATGTAGTCATACAAAGAGCGATGTGCGATAAAACTAAAAGAATAAAAGCGTTCACAGCGGCAACCCTCGCAAAAATTAAACGGGGGAGAAAAAGTCTCTCGCTTTGGCAACAAACTGGGTAATCATCCTTTAAAAGCGCAGAGCCCGGATTACCACTGACACATACCTTAGACTACTAAAACATATGGCCAATTTAAAAAAAAAAAAAAGGGAGGGTATGGGGGGGGGGAAAGGTTGTGACAGCATGTGGTCTGCAAACGCTTTATTTACTCCCTCCTCAAGTACCGCTTGCTTTAGCCAGCTGAAGACCTACTGCAAGACACGGCCTAGGCTATTTTCGTTGGGTATTTCATGCCCTCCTTTAACACCAAGGCACACACCGCTTAGCACCGCTACGGTGGGTAAACAGAGCCTCGGCCACGGCTGCTTCACTGAGGAAGGGCCTTGGACTTTCAAATCCATGTCACCGCAAAGCCACCTCAGTGGAGGAGAGCTGCCCTGGCTCTCCTCACATGGCAAACAGTTCTCACAGGGAAACTGGAGACGGAGACACAAAAGCCAAGTAACTGTCTGTATGTACGCCAAGAACACAATTTGTTCTTTGAGGTCTAAAGCTTACTGACAGAAGCATGAAGCTCAGCTGCCCAAGGGCTGGTCCAGGAGACTTCAACTCAGGAGCCTCCAGGCTCAGCCATAGAGCAAATCATTACTGTCATGGTGCTTTAAAAACTCCCAGGACAACCACTACCCTTGGTTTAGAGATAGGGGAACTGAGGCACATAGAAGCCATGTGCCATCTCTCAGAATATAGAAGTAAAACAAGATCATCTGCAGACCCAAGTCCACATCATAATATCACCTATGGCATTTCAACAAAAGCAAGTTGTTATTTATGTAAATTCACGGCCAACATCAACATTTTTACAGTTGTTTTTCCTGGACTCTTCACAGCTTAGGGAGAGACCTGTAGCTGAAATCCACTTCTTTTCTGAAACTAGCCTCTCAGGCAGGCAGTAATAATTATCCAGGAATGGATATACTTGTTTTTCTAACACATTCAGCATTTGACTAAGTAAGACGTGAAACTACAATGCTTCTCTAACGCATGTTAGTAATTTCTCTATAACATTAAATGAATTAAGGACTGCAAGGGTTTTGTTTCTTTTGAAAATCAGAGTAAATGGCATGAAATACACCATGGCAACAAAAGCGCCATACTCTTCACATGGTAGTACATCAACCGTTATCTGGGAGAAAAACCCACATTGTAATTTTACATAAGCATTTATCATAGTTTTAGAAGAGGCTTTTTATCTTACATTCAGATACATGTCCTTTACGCTGCTCTGCCATGGTAAGAGAGAGATAACCATGTAAAAAGGGAAAGAAAGGTTGTTTCCTTTTCCTCTCTTAAGTAAACCATTATGCTTTTCTACAGTGATCAAAGAAATTTCCTTGTTCCTTGGACGAGGTGGAACCCCCCAAACATAATGCACTTTTTTTTTGTTGAAATGTAAAAGGACGCAAGTTTACCTCAAATTTCCCTCAATAATTCTATGAAATCAGGTCTGAGGAACCTGCTTTGCAGTGTATTTTTCTTAGAAAAATCACAACAGATTTTCTTTAGATTCTCTAGCTCTCAAACTGTTAATTTACAACTCTAGGTCTTCTAACTCAGTCTATTATTGTATTAACTTTAACTTGACTCTTTACCCTGAACTAAGCCATTCTCCAGCAAAATAAAGCATGTATCTGTACATGATCCAAACAAATCCCCATCTTTTTTTGCCATGGAACACAATAGCAATTTGCTGTGTTCAGAACATGAGAACATGCCTCATTTACCTCTGGCTTGCACTGATCAGATGTATCAAGCTTAAGATAAAGTTACAAAAACACATTTTCTCAATAATGAGTACTTCAGTAGTAGCAGAAGTGGGACCCAAACATGAATTCAATAAAAAATGTTATAAAATCATAATAGTACTTCTCTTCATTAAAAGATGGGAATAGGAATAGAACAATAAAGAAGAGTGATCATCAGTTAAGAGCTCTGTTAAGTAAAAATAAGTTCCTCTGTAGAAACAGAAAAGGAATCACAAAAGTTCAGGGATAGGTAAGGCAGCAATAATTGCAAATAGAACATTGCAAGCCTCATTTTCAAAACAAAGAAAATCACAATCTGAATATTCTCCTTCATGAGGCTATATGGTACATTGCATTTCACTGTTTACTCACCAGTTTGAAATCAACCTGTTTCAAATGAGGCCATTTGTCTTAAAACTATTTTATCCTTATATATTCATAGTTTAGGGCTATTTTTCCTGGCACACATAATAACAGTATGGACACAAGATTCACCAGTGTATTCTCTTATCTCTGCACGCTGGCTGAAAGAAGCAGTTTACGTGATTTATTCCAGAGCAGGAAGACACTGTGGCAACACACAGAATACACCTCATTTTCAACATTTTTTAATTAGAAATTTATCAGTTCCTCTCAGCATGAACTGCACTTGGGAACAGGGAAGACAGAATTGTTCTAATGAATTCATCCCAAGGCCAGCCTCCTTCCAGGCACATGGCCTCGGATACACTTGTTTCTGTCCTTGGGGCAAAGGATTAGTTATGAATAATAAAACAGTTCAGTTTTCTGGCCCTTTTTAACTTGCCAGTCAGCTTCTTCCTAAGATGAAGTTTCCCAAAGAACATTCAATCTGCAGTTGCCAGCTTCCAGTTCTTTCCCCCTCGCTGTCTTTTTTATGAAATCTCAACTTCCCATGGTGTATTCAGATAATCATTTGGAGCAAGAAGAGGTATGTTGTCATCCAGCCTCCATTCCTCTCTTCGTAACTGGAACCAAAAAGCACGACCCCCGTCTTTCCACAATTGGCTGTTTTTCCTCTACATATGGAACATGTTCAGTTAGAATATGGCAGCTAGAGCAAAACTGCAACCCACACACTGAATCATCGTACAAGAATCATTAAGTCCAGGAATATAAAACATATGGACACACATACAACTCAGTTATCAGAAAGATGCTCAAGGGCACGTCACTGAGAACTGCAGTTGCCAAAACTTACCAATTAGCAAAATAAGAAGTAGAAGCAATTGAGTGAAACCGCAAACAAGTAACTTCTTTTAATTCATGCTTTATTTTAGTCCTGAAAAAGGTTTAAAATTAATAGTACTGGGCTTATTTCAAGTTTCCTTAGAGTAAAATGTTCAGTTATGAACATTAATCTAGACAGACAGATTTTAGACAATGCAACAATGTCAATCTATCAGGTATCATTATTACCCTTTGATGCTCAATCTTGCATCCCAAACAGGCCAAACAACCTCTTAGGGAGTCACTCAAGCTTTGCAGCCTTCCTATTAACATGTGCCCAACAATGCCTCAATCACCAGACCATTTCTGTGTTGCCATCCACCAACGTGACAAGACTGGCAGAGAGCTGCCAGTAGCAGAATTCAGTGTCCCTTCACTGACGTGTGTAACTGGATCTGCAGTCAGCACGTATTTCTGATGATATACAGAAAATACATATGGCACAGAGCAGCAAAATGGCCAGAAAGAAGACAGCAGAAAGCAAGTTACCAAAGCAGCTCGTGCTGCCATTTAACTTATTCCTTGAGTAGCTTTGCAAAGCCCTTGGGCCGGATGAATTCTTTCAGGCAGCTGTATCTTACCAATAGGTAATACTGCCAAGTTTTATGGGGTTTGTACTACCCCACTTTACAAGAAACAACAGGATCACAGAACAATTCAAGGTTGGTAGGGACCTCTGAAGGTCAACCAGTCCAACCTCACACTCTGCACAGGGCCACACTGGAAATCCCATGAAAATAACACACTATTCTGATGTATTTTTGGTCATGGCTGATTTGCACTGATAATTTTGATGAATTATCCTGTCCAATCTAAATGTGAGGCTCTCACTGATTCTCAGCTAGACTACAATGAAACAAGAACTAGAGCTCTACTCCTTAAAATAAAGAGTCTGAGGCACAAAACAGTTTTTCTCAAAGAAAATTAAATGTTTTATCAGTGCAAATACTTTATCTGTTTCTCAATACGCAGTTTTTGCAATTTGGACAAACTGCTAGGACCTACAAAGCAAAGATCCAGCTGTGTCAAGGTTATACACTAAGGTTCATGCTGTACTTGTTTATACAGTGAATCAGAACAGAGAACACAAGCTTAAGATATCAGTATGATCAGACATCAGAAGTATCAGAACTATGCAGCATCTGTTGCATTCCCCTCTCTTTTTCAGCTCTAAAACTCTCCATGTTAGTGAATTCAAAGTTGAGCCTATTTTCACAGGAAAATTCAATTAAAAAGCATCTGGAAGAATACTGTCTTTTACTGAAACTAAGTCCCAGATCCAATTCTCATTTATGACACTGTGGGGACAGCATCCTTTAAACATGGTGATGAAAAGCAAACCTTGGGGGGGGGTTTGTTGTTTTGGGGTTTTTTTTTGTTTTTGTTTTTTTGCTTTCAAACAGACATCAAAGCAACATTGTTAGGACGAATTTTTAACTGTTCAGAACCTACAGGTTATATAGATCTGCCTTTTTCATCAGAAGCAACTCTGGCAACACACACATGCAACTTCACGAGATCAAATCAGCAGTTAATCTGTCTGGTTAGCACGTAATCAGAAATGCATTTCCTACAGTGACAGCAAATGGAGCTGAAAACCTACACTGCACTGTGTAGGGGAGTGTTTAACCCCTATCAAAGCATAGCCTCCCCCTTTCTACACCAAATCCACATGAAAACTGAATTCACCCCAAAGCCAAGCTTGACAGAAAGCCAGTCAGCTGTGCTGCAGATGAAAATAGAGCATCCATCTGCACAGTCACTAGGCACAAGGCATCTCTCAATAAAACAACCAAGCTGGACAGTCAGCAAGCAGACACTGTTCATTATGATAGCTGAGAGCAGCCAGAAGAATGCCTTTTTTTCCTTCCTTCTCAGGCTTTTCTAGCACAAGGTCACATCTGCTGTTCAAAATTAAAGCGGTTTTTTTGGGTTTTTTGGTGATGGCCTTTTTTTAAGAGCTTCCAAGGCATACTGTTTTGAATAACATTACTAGTGGCATATCTAAGAACTTCTGGTCTATAAAGACAAACTGTGAACACGGTTTTAGAGTTCAGACCAGTATAAACCATCTCAGCCAATCAATCATTAAAGAAAAACAATCCTTCAAAGACCCATTAAGACACTGGACAAGTATAATATTAGACCTCAGCATTTCCCATTCATGTCCTTTTCTCTTTTATATATATGTGTACATATATATATGCATATGTGCACAAATATACATCCTATTCTCTAGTTCGTCAAATCCACAGCTTAGAAGACTTCTGGAGGAGGCAACTACCTATGCATTTTCCATGCAGCAGCTAATAAAGTCACAGGTACATAGTAAGAAAGAAGAATATTACTAAGTTAATGCTACAAAACAAACAAACAAAAGCTGTATGTTTAGATGTCCTGCTATTTCATAGAAAAGGTTCTGTAACTCTTGACACAAAACCTTGCAGCAGCTAACATTTTAATCTTCTTGCCCTTGAAATACGGCTGACCTCCATATCTGCTATAATGATGACTGTAGACTAGGAGGAAGAAGGTGAGATAACAATATGGCAGGCAAGTTATCTTAATCTTCCTCAAGAGGCTTGGAAACAGAGTGCTGACGCTTGCAATGAAAAGAAAATGGCAGGAACTAACCTCCAAAATTTGCTGAAACTGCTGCAAAAGAAACTGTGATGATATGCACATTTTTCACTCTGAACTTCTGCTTTAAACACTTTTTAGTTCTGTGTGCCTCTATCCAAGGCATTGAAGTCTTCTTGGATGGCTTTGCCTTTCCTGTCCTTCTCCTTAGTTTTTCTTTCGAATTGTTCCTTCATGGGCTGGTACTGATCTCTTGGCTAATCTACCTAATTTCTTACTGTTCTCACAGCCAGAAGTTTCCCTCTAAGAAATTAGGAAGAGTAACAACAGTGTCTTAACAATTCCTCTATACAAATAAATATTTAAAAACATTTTCTACAAGAGCAGAAAACCACCATGTTGTTAAATGTCAAACACAACACGACTGGCACGAAGCTGTTTCGCTCTTCTTGATGCAGTGCATTGTAGTTGGAAAAATCAAGACCTAATTCCCACTCTTCTCAAAGGAGTCACCTAGTTATTCTATGTAAGTGGTTTAAAGAAATTACAAGATTAAGCTTCCTTTATGAAACAGCTGTTCTCAAAGTGGACTGAAAGTGTAAAAGGGCAGGAGAATAAAACCACCTATTGCTCTAAAGCAACACAGTATTTGGGAGGCTTCCTGGCAAGCCACAGGGAGCCAGAGGGAGATGATCAGTGAGGCAGGATCATCTATAGCAGTAAAAGTATATGGCTTGTTTTCCTCAATGGCAACACTTGAGATGCAACCATATACTGTAAAACAAATTACAACCAACACATTATCACCAAGGAGACAGTAAGCAGAGAACTAATAGCAACAAAATACTGTACCAGCAGTAGGACAGGGAATACTGTACCAGCTCAGGACAGGGAACAGAGCACTTGGCTCTCTGCAAATACCAAATTAACAGTCATCAACACAAGGTTTTGTCACAGATGCTCTTCATTCTGTGACATCAGTAGCACGGGTAGGCAACAATAAGGTCTATAAAATTCTGCTGTCAATGTCCCCACTTCATCAGTCACTCCCGTGTAAAGAGGTAGTTTCTCAGATTGCTTACAGCACCAGGGGCAGCTGAAGTCAGCTGCTTGGATCTGTTCTCCCTTCCCACTACATCTCTCAAGCGGGTATGATGGAGGAAGCTCCAAAGAGCGTGGATCCCACTAAGCCCAGAATGCTGTGCCACACTTCACTTTTTAAAGAAGTGATCGTTTCCTCTTTACTAGGACAATTGTGGAGGATCAGGCACACAGCAATTTCCAAGCACTCTACTAATTACTCAATTACTGTCAACTGATAACACAAGGGACCATACAACTCAGAGTATACATAGTCTCACTGAGCACTGGCTAGACACTGGCATTACATGTGAACCACTTCTACCTTTTAAAAGAAATAAAATGGGGCAGGGAAAAAAAATCCT
The DNA here is from genome assembly GCA_013396755.1 of Sclerurus mexicanus. NCBI lineage: Eukaryota > Metazoa > Chordata > Aves > Passeriformes > Furnariidae > Sclerurus > Sclerurus mexicanus. The sequence goes on along the minus strand of VWZF01007018.1, from coordinate 59,927 downwards.
ACCAATTTAAAAGCATAATTTAATGATAAAACTTCCAGAAAAATTCTCCTTAGCAAGTTTTGAAGCTGGATGTAGCATTATAAAGGAAAAGGGGCAGAGCTGAATCCTAGTATCTCTCAAATATGTAGAAGGTTAGAGGGAAAAAATGTTTGTTATACACACTAATACTTCTTTATGAAGCCAAATGTAAATTTAGCATGGTTCTAGAGAAAAACATGATCTTCCAAAGAAGGCTACTGATTTCTCTGAAATTTTGGAGCTGTACCCTCCATTCAACAAAGAAATCAGTGCTGCAGAGGGAGGTGCAGCAGAATTCAGTGCAGAAGGGCAGGAGTACTAGTAAAATGTTCAACAGCTTAAAACAGTCAGCCATCTAAGTAACAACTTCACACTGTATTTTCCATGGAAGTCCTATTACTTTTAGTGAGATGCACAAGTAAGTCTGCCTTTAAAGAAGAAAAAGAACACTATTAATAGAAGTTATTTCAGACCACAGTTAAATTCAGTAACTTCTTCACTTGCCTCAAAGTGCTCTGGTCAGATCATGCCACGGGTCTTGAAAAGACAATGATGGACATAGGAAACAGAGAACAGAAGGATCTCTCCACAGCATTTTATAAAACCAGTCACTCCAGGCTTGTTCATGGAACCAGTACAACAGATGTCTGGTAATCTCTTAAGTAACAGTATCTTAGGTCTGCCCACGCTGTTTTGCTGTTCATAGCTCCATCAGTTTGAAAAATCTACATCAAAATAACCTCTCCAAAACCTTACATGAGGAATATTAATTGAAGGTTTCTATTGGACCTTGTCATAGTGATTCAGGCTGTTCACTACCATCTTACTCTTCTGGTGATTTTATGTCACAACATACAGTTTTTCCCATGTTTTATATTTTATGAATATTTTATTAACTAATGCAGTATAACTGCTACAAAAATTAAATGCAAATTAACCAAAGCATTTAACAGTAATCTGATTTTCAGATCAGGTATACCTTTTTTTTCCTTAAACCTCTGAAGTGCCGTGGAATTTAAAATATTAACTCAGTGAGAATTACTTTAAAAACACTTCACTGAAAGTAGTAATTTACACAATTCTTTATGGCCTCTCATGTCCCCAAAAAATTTCACACAAGTTGTGACATTACTGTGTGACAGAGCAAGACAAGAAAAGCCAGCTGACCAGGCTTCAGGAATCATCCAAACCAAATCCCACCACATTTTAACATCACGAAATAATCTAGGTTGAGAAAGACCTTTGGGATCATTGAGTCCAACCATTAACCCAGCACCGCCAAGTCCACAACTAGACCAGATCCGCAAGTGTCACATCTACATGTCTTTTAATACCTCCAGGAGTGTGAATTTACCATTTCCCTGGCAGCCTGTTACAACGCTTGACAACACTTTCTACGGAGAAATTTTCCCCATTATCCAATCTCAACCTCCACAGTAGAACTTGAGGCCATTTCTTCCTGTCCTATCACTTGTTACGTGGCAAAAGAGATAGGCCTCCATCTTGTCATAACCTTCATTCATGTAGTTGTAGAGAATGAGGTGGTCCCCCCTGAGCCTCCTTTTCTTCAGGCTAAGCAATCCCACCTCCCTCATTCACTCTTCATAAGACTTGTGCTCCAGACTCTTCACCAGCTTCATTTCCCTTCTCTGGACATGCTCCAGCACCTCAATGTCCTTCTTGAAGTGAGAGGCCAAAACCCGAACACAGGATTTGAGGTGTGGTCTCACCAGTGCTGAGTACCGGGGGACAATCACTTCCCTAGTCCTGTTGCCCACACTACTGCTGATCCAAGCCAGGATGCCACTGGCCTTCTTGGCTACACTGCTGGCTCATGTTCAGCTGCTGTCAACCAGCATTCGCAGGTCCTTTTCCACTGGGCAGCTTTCCAGGCACTCTTCCCAAGGCTGTAGGACTGCACAGGGTTGTTGTGACCCAAGTGCAGGACTTGGCACTTTGCCTCATTAAACCTCATACAATTGGCCTTGTCCCATCAGTCCAGCCTGTCATTTCTAGAAGAACTCCATACTCCCATTTGATACCTCCAAGCCAACAACAGTGTACAACATTTGGCTGTAGTGAATAAACCCTGTTCCCCCAATATACACTCTACATTTTTTTCTTTTGGATTATAAAATCATTAATTATTACGAGTCTAATGCTACTGGATTGTTTACCCCTACAAGTACCTCCAGAGAACAGCTCCTTGGTTTTGGGTCATCTCCACTACCTACCTGCAAGTTCAAATCCATTAACAGGTGCTATATGAGCCTTGCTCAGAGTTGCAGATAAGCCTTTGCAATGACTCACTGAAACTTACTTTACTAATTCTCTCCTTATTATGCAAGGATATTTTCAGAGTTCTCAGAAACAAGATAGATTTGGGATATACAAGACATAAAATTGGTCCATGAATGTATCTCTGCACAGAATATAGCATGAAATTAAATTATCAGATTTGGAATTCTTAAAAAATAAAAGTGAAATTACATTAGGCAAACATGTTTTGGAAACATTCTTACAAGCAATAGTTTTCTCAACACTTCGAGGAATATAATGACAAGACAGAACCTGAAGAAGGTTAATGATTCTTAGAGAAAATAACACAATAATTGTAAAAATCTAGCATTGTTTTTATGAGTGCCACTGTAATCTGTTCTAGAATATTAGAGACATCTTAATTGCTTATATATCTGGTGAACTCTAGTTCACAGGACTAATTCTCTAAAAAACATGATTGTCAGAATGTCAAAGCTTATTACTCCTTCATTTGTTGGTCTTCCCAACAGTCCTCCTTCTCACAATTCCGTTTCAGAAGCAAAAGGAAATGCATCTTCTGCATTATGTGCAAGAAACCATCATGCAAGAATTGGCAAAACACATACATCTCAAAGAGGCTATCCATCTGAGTTATAAAGGCAAAAATCTGAAATGCTTTTTACATTAATGATTTCACAATCCTTTTTTACAAGTCAGGATGTGATGCCTTAATATCATGTCCAAGCTCCATGTTTTGTTAATTACGTCCTACCTAGCTAAATGCCCCCCGTAGTTTCAATTAGACATGGTATTCTTCCTCACTTCCCGTCTTGATTATTGTGCACTGTTGCTAAGCACTAGTTAACAGTTGCCACATTCACCCAAAGTTGGCTGCACTTCAGTGGTCATTCAAAGAATTAAATACAAAACATATGGTACAGAACCACACAAAGCAAAAAAGCACTTTTAAAAACTACTCTAAAATGCTTAATATGAAAGGTACTACAAAATCAGATACTGAAAGTAAAATCCTTACAGTCCTATGCCTACTCCAAATTTCCTAGAAACACTGAAAATCAGCGAGAAAGGCATTCAATATTTTCTTTCTAGCTTTCACTAATAAGATTTCCTAGAGTATATTTTTGACATTATGTTGAGTCTAATTTTACACTGAATAAACAGCCCAGCATTCATAATACGATAGGCTCCATGGTATAGAGACCTTTCCAGATTTCCCTTAAAAGATTGTTTCATTCTCTATATTCCATAGCAATTAATTAGAGTCTCCTAAATTACACTCCAGGTTTTCTTCTGCTGCCTTGTATCTGCAAAATACTTTGGACATGACTTGTTGAACTGCCAAATATCAATGCCAATACCTCTGTGCTTAAGAAGACCTTGAACTAAATGTGCTTTTTTGAATTCTAGACAAACTTTTCACATGGCCAGATCCCCTCTTTTCATCTGTGATGCCCTCATGAGATCTTAAGAAATTTCACGTATTTTAATTATCCCAGTAAAAGCTCAGTAATCAGATTGCCTATTACTGCTTATTTCCTTTAGTATTACATCCTGGGCTTAATAACTGCCTTAACAAAAAATCCCCACTATTTCTGATTGTTACATTATCTACAGCCAGATCAAACTAATAAAAATTCCTGGTATGTACAAATTGGATTTTATAGCTAAATTTCTCTTTTTCCATTAAACACTTTAACCAAAAATTTGTTTTGCACAAACACTAATAGAAAGCAAAAGTATACACAGTATTTTATATTTGTATTAACAGACATATAACTAAACCTTCAGGGCTCAGAGCCCAACTGTTTAAACAGGTAAGCACATACTGAACATTATTCATTGATTTTCTGGAGCATTTTGTTGTAAATACTTGAGAACACATGAGAAAAAGTATGTACATGTTCAAAATCTACAAATGCTAAAAATGAGAAATGACTAAATATTTCTCAACAGCTTTGAGAGTCCTCATGAACCCTTATTTCTTTGCAAAAAGGTATTTAAAAAGAATACACCAGCTTTGTAAGTGCTTTTATCCTGTTCACAAGCATATTCCTCAGGATAAGGTTAGTATTTGGAAAGACCTTTTTTTTAATTCCACTAGCACATATGTAATAAGGTTTTTTTAATCAATATACGACACACTCTTGTTTCTCTTTAGAGGGTATATCCTGTAACAAAAACCAAGCTCAAGTGTGCATTACAGTATTTCTTCTCAGAAGTCACATGTGTAACTATACCACAACTGGAATATCCACCTATTTGCTTCCCTCTCAGCTAAAACAACATAAATAAATGTAAACAAAAAAATAAAACTTGAGCTATTCCTACTCAGGAAATAAGAGACAGCACTTTCTTCTCAACAGCCTTTTATTTTGGTCTTTTAAAAAGCTCTTTGCAACAAGGTATCAATGAAGCATGAAGAATATGAAATATTATTTCACTAATACTTAAAAAATCATTCAGTGGAAAAGTTGGAAGAGTTACCCTTTCAAAGAAAGCCAAATATGTAAAAAAAAGTCGTATCTTCAGCATATGTAAAGCAAACACGCTGACAAGCAGCAGACATGGGCAATATTTTTCCACCGGGTAACTTAAAGAGTCTCCTGCACTTCAAACGCATCTGACCATTGATAATTCCTAAATTTCAGAATACGGATAAATATTTGCAGGCTTGGGGCCTGAACAAACAGCAACCTTCGGCTCACTCGCTGGGCTGGCCAAAATCCTACGGTTTACACAAAGTTTTCGGGCAAGCCCCGGGGGAAGCGGTGGGAGGGCAGCGCCGGATGCCGGCGGTACCTCCCGGCCCTGCCTGCATCTGTCAGCTGCCGCGGGGCGCCGGCTCCATCCCAGCAGCAAACACGCCCCGCC
>VWZF01007018.1:0-54006 GCA_013396755.1 Sclerurus mexicanus | reverse complement strand
GAAGGGAAGGGAAGGGCAAGGCCCTGGTGAGGACACAAGTTACTGGAGGACATAGAGGCCTGGGGTGTGGTGGCAGGGGCTTGGTGAGGAGAGCATGAACTGGGATGCTTCCAGTCTGGGAAGGAAGGGACGAGTCCCTGTACGGAGGGGAGCCAAGCTGGGAAGTGTCAAAACCCTGTCGGATATCCAGCATGGCTCGGTGTCTGGGGCAGCAGAAGATGCCATCTGCTTTGCCCTGTGAGAGATGGCCCTGGGGTGAGGGCTTGTCAGGGCAGTGGGCAGAGGGATCACATCATGTTGTGTTTGGGTTTAGTTTACAATGGAGCTGGTCCAGGAGTGGTGAAGAAGAAGCTGGTGGGGCTTAACATGCTAGGAGGATGCTGGAGATAAACTGGAGAAGAGCACTCTGACTATAATCATGTCCGATATTAACCTGAATGGGGCTCAGAGAAAGGTGGGTAAAGATGAGGAAATCCAAGTGGCTTGGAGGGAATGAAAACAGAAGGATCTAGAACATTTAGAGCTGTAAATGGAGCCTGAGCATGTGGGGAAGAAGTGGGTTTGGATTCTTTCACTTTTCAAAGGTTTTGTTTCTGTAGAGCCTTTCAAAAAGCCTTTTTCATCTCTTGGGACCATAGGGCTCAATCCTGTGCAGTGTCCTATCTTTATGCCTCAACAGCTGAGAAAAAAAAAGGCATAGTGACAAAAAAGTGTTGTTTATTTTCTTTGACAGGAACCTGCTGCAGTGTGACATTGAGTAAAGGGTGTCCAGTGTTTTTCTCACATCCTTTTCTTTTGTACTTGATGGTTGAAATAATAAGTTCCAGCATCCATCCAGCATTCACCTAGTGAGTGTTCTCATTACTAGGCATAATGAAACTTCCCATCAAAAAGTGGGAGGGGAAAAACTGTCCATATCTCTTGGAGATGAGTGCAGGTGGTTAAAGCATGGTGCCAGGAACACCAAGGTTGTGGTTTTGATCCCTATATGGGCCGTTCACTGAAGAGTTGAGCTCAATGGTCCTTGTGGGTCCCTTCCAACTCAGAAAAGTCTGTGATTCTGAGAAAGTAGAGATGGCACAGCAACAGTGTGGGACTGCAGTAATGTTGCTTGGTCCATAAATGAGAAATGGGTGTCTATCAGATAACACAGAGGATTTTGAACATTAAACAAACTTCATCTTTTTCTGCATTAATTATGCTCTTGGCTATAGCCATGAGCTCCAGAACTTTCTTACGTTTATTCTCATGTCACAATTCTTCTCAAAAGCAAGTACCTTCCAAATAAAGCATTGCAACTTGGTTGTTTATTGGCTACTTTGATTTTGAGATCATGTGATTTCTATGTGAATAGCTACATCCATTGGCTTTGACTGGGCTATTCATGCTCTTGAATTGCTTAGAGCTGGGCTTCAGCAGTGGACTACCTGAAGATATGCTACCTCCATTAGTCTAATCATCTTGGTATGTATGTGTTTATAAAGACTATTTAAGATATCTATGTATTTATAAAGTTGCTAATAACATGACCCTTAACAATAGGAAGCTAAGAGTTTAGTTGAAACAAAGTTTAACAGGCAGGTCAGGTCGGGCTTTAGGATCAAACTTTGTCACTTTGCAAGTTCTAAGTGGTACACTTGTATGCTGTGTATGTCAGCTCTGATCCTGATACTCTGCAAAATATAGTGGAATTAAGCAGTATCAGTTCTTTGAGATGTTGGCATATAACTCTGGACAGATTTAGGCAGTACCTATCATTACTGTTAAAGGTTAGTGAGTGATTTGAAAGCATATTAAGGTGTCTGTATAATACCTGCTATAGCATGTGATAATTCAAACTCAGATTGCTTAATTAAATCTTCATTGATCCCAGTAATTGCAGTCTAAATTTCCCTGGAAATTTCAAACTGTTTTAGTTAGAGGTATCTACTGAATGAGTGAGAAATATTCTTGCAGCTTTAATGCAGTAACTCTTTTCCTATTTGGATTAATTTTTGTTTTGCCTTTTTCAAAAAGAAAAGATTAATTATATGTTTTCTTCTAACTTTCTATTTTGACTATCAACATTTACAGCTTGTAGGGTGGTTTCATCTGTACCATCTGTGGGCCATATTGCACATCAGATGGCAGGATAAAATCTGTAACAAGAACATTTTGGGACATAAAAGTCTTTCAGGGCTTCAAGCCATGATATTCACAACACAAATGTGCAGAGCTGCTCATGTATCTAAAACAGAAGACACAGAATGCCAAAGCAGCTGCTGGAGTGAAATAAAGAAGAGACCACACAGTTTGGAGAACATACGGGCATTGAGAACAAAAGAACATATGCAAGAACAAGAAAGCGCAACTTCAAGCAATGAGAAATTGGAGTCAATCATTAGGAATTATTGACAGCAGGTATGCAGTCACACGGCAATTAGAGATTCACTTTGGGAAGCAAGGTCAATTAATACTGTGGTGAAGAGGCAGCATCAAAAAAGCACCTGGTTTAGCAAACTATTTTCTGATCGCTGACTAGGCAACATAGGAGAAAGCTGTCAGTCATTGGTTGGGTGTTGACCATTTTCATATTCACAAGGCAAGATAGCATCACCTAAATTCTGCTGTAAAAGACTGTGTAAGTACATTATATGACACTGCATTTTGTGCAAAGATTGATGGACCACCAGTGGAGCCACAGAAGCTGATAGGTATCTTTGAGTCCTGAGCCTTCCTTTTGTATTGCATTTCACTCTGCCTCCGAGTAAAGTCTCACTTTCTTCATATTTCCTGGTTTTGAGAGCAGTAGGGATAAGATCCTTTAGGATATATCGTTCTAAACACTATGGTTAGTTGAAATTGACCATTCCCCTCTTCTAAGTCATGAAAGCAAACTTCCCAACAGATTTCAACCTTTTTTTTCCCTGCAAGTGAAGGCTGTCAGTTCATCTTCATTCATTCTCTGAACTTCAGCTTGTATTTATAGTTGTCATGCCTATTACATTTAAATATTCACAGATAATCTGATGTATTCAACCTCAGAAATTAGTTCTAAAAAACATAAACAGTCACACAAGAGAACCCTCTGCTTTAATTTCTTCTTGTTCATGAACTACTGATTTCATACATACTAAACACAGTAATTTCTGTCCTAGAAACTTTAGTATCAGTGTTTTACTTGATCCAGCCTACCGAACTATACTATCAGGTATCAAAGTTTACCTGAATCAAGTGTCTGAATTCCAGAGACCTGGTGGTGTCTTTGTTAAAATCTGACTGCAGACTTCGGTTTGACTTTTTTGGGGGGCTAAAGTGAATCCCACCATCCTGATGGGTAATTCTGGTTTGAGCCTTCTAAATAACTTTCATCTTTCTGTATGAATCACCAATGATCTTTTAAGATTCATTATACTTTATCCCTTTATTATTGTGATGTGAATTATCCTTTCCCTAGCTGTAATACTGTAATGCTCTATTTGGTCTATTTAACATTGAGGCATCTATGAAGTGAGCTATTCCCTAAAAAACATTTGTTCTAAATGGATGAAATGGGTAGATAGGATTAAACAGAAAGCAGTGCTGGAGATGGGGAGCCAAAGTACATAAAATTAGATGGTTTTAATGCAGACAGTCTGAGAGCAAAGCTAGGAACTGAATTCAGATCTTCTGATGCTCAGACACTGCTGTAATTCTAATGTCATATTTAAGCTTTCTTATCTTTGTTCTTTTATGGCAATGTTTTTAAAATCCATATTTTGGCATCAGTGTTTTTAGCATGAATACTCAGCACACCTACCAAAAAAATAAATTGATGGTGAGCAGTAAGATGAAAGAGACAAGAGTGTTTCTTACAACTGGTAAGAGCATACTTGTTTTATCATTTTGCTACTCACTCCACAGAAATCGAGCAACTCATCAACAGGCTTTTCTGGAAATTCAGCAGAAGTACATCGCTGGTGACAGCATATGCAACTGTACACCATCCGTCACGCAAGACACGGCAGGATGCCATTTCCTTTGCTAAGAAACCTGCCCTTAACAGCAGCCTGTATGCCAGCTCAAGGGAAAATGCGTTACCCTACCTAAATCAAAGGCATTCTTTGGACAGGAAGAACTTTTGGCCCCTGTGTAACTGTGCTGCATGGAAGACTGTAACAGCGTTTCTCTTTATAATTTTCTAAGTAATTTGTTGCATTCAATTTTGTTTCAGATAAGTGCAAAAGGACTAGCTCTTTTTAGTATTATCAGATCTACTGTGAAATAGTATGTTCTCTGTTAGGGAAAACTCTCTAAGCTAGCACTTGCCAAAGCTGACTGTCTATATAGTTTCTATATTTTCTTTTTTTCTTGTACAAATTTTGATTTCATATTTCATTTTTTGAATTCACTGATTTTTGAGTGGAATCCTTTTTATTAACTAGTCTGTGCATTAGTTTGGAATGTCTGATTGAAATTAATCATACAGGGTGAATTCAGGTTTTATGACTGAGCCTGGGTTTTATACACCACAGAATTAGCACAATACATTTTGATCTCTTTCACTGGGAAGATGCATACTGATTTTTTCACTATACAACAAAAAGGTATCAATACTGCCTCAATTTTTAAAAGGAAAATTAAAAGCATAGTGACTGATTGCTTGAAATCATTCAAGAAGAGCTTTCTGGTAGTAGTTGGATTTGTTCACTTTAACTAGATTATAAAGAATTTCCATGTATCTTTGAATGCATGGATATGACACTCATGATGACTCTTTCTTCCCCCCTCAGGGATAACTAGATATAGGCTAGTCTTTTGCTTATTAGGAAATATTATTTAAAAAAAATTGCCATGGCTACTTAGATAACTGTGTGTAATAAGAAGGAATAAATTTTTTCAAAATGCAAGACCATATGAAAAAAAGTCTCAATAAAATGGAAAAGTATGCATGATACTGACTATTCTATAAAACACTCAGCTCTACTCTGGATTTTTCACCATGGGTTGCCTCCTAAGAGACACTACTGAAACTTAGATCCATTACCACTAAATGACATGTCTCCATTGCCAAACACATAATCTAATCAAATCATTTTATAGCCTACAGTGACATAATCCTTTTAAATAGGGCTTCCTTACAGAGGAGGCAGTCTTGCCTAACTTTAAGTTGTCTAAAACTTGAGATCTAATCTATCTTTATTTATATACAGTGAAAATGACTTCACAGTTTCAGCCCATTCTTAAAAGAACACCTTCAAAAGGCAATACCTCTTCCCTGGTTCTCCTCATTAACTTTTGAAGGAGCTGAGAGACCTCGATTAGACTGCACAGCTATACATATACACCACCAGCACTGGGTGAATACAGACCATTTCCTTGCAATCACCTGATCATTTACCACAGGAATATAAAAAAAAAATCCCCATTGTCTCCTGTTTGACATCCACAACAGAGCCACTTGCAGGCATTTTAAGTCCCCTGGCTTGTTAGTCATATACAGCAAAAGGACAAGTGTCACTTTCATAGAAGCATTTAAATTTAGAGCATACAGAGGTGGGTTTTTTCATGGCACTGACATGGTTTGGTAAGTGAAGATCAATGGTAAAGTTTTTTAAATTCCAGATTTGCAAGATTTCCTGTAGCTATTGTCAGTAAGAGTAGTGAATCTCATCAAAGTTTGTATAGAATCATAGAATGGTTTGTGTTGGAAGGGACATTAAAGATCGTGTAGTTCCGACCCCCCAGATATAGGCAGGGGCACCTCCTGCTAAACCTGGTTGCTCAGAGCCCCATCTAACCTGGCCTGGTCAGTTTTGGTTGATGTTTGTTACAATACTTATTCTAGGACATTCATTAGGATATTTATTATGATACTTACTGCGTGGCTGGGGATGGCAGTGAGTTCATTTGCTGCTTTATTTTGGTTACCCTTTTATTAAATAGCTATTTGCACTTCACAAGAGATGCTGTGCATGAACTAACAAGTATGTTAACCATTACAGCACCCATAGCTTTAGTGTAAAGTCACCCATGGCCTAAGTAATGTTTGTAGTGCAATGCATTTTTAGTGTTTTTCACTACCTAGAATCTATGGAAGATATCAAACTTTCATCTTGGTTTGTGATTTTGTTTTGGTTTTTTTGCCAGAAAGTCACTGATGTGTTTGAGCTTTTGGTGGTTTAGGTTTTTTTGTGTGTGTTTTTACAAATGGAAAATACTTTTGAGGTGAGGTGGATAAGACTGCACAAGCCCTAACCATTCTCAGTTTTGTCACTGTTCCCTTTACACAGACAAAATTCCTACTTAAAGCAGCTTACGGTAAATCCCCTGGGCTTGTGTAGCTGCCAGAAGTAACAGTCACTCCCTTCCTAGTTTTATGACCAGGTCCACGCACATCATGCTAGACCAGATTTTATGCTAATAAAAAGCTTAGTTGGTAAGTGAAGTCATTCACTGTATCTTAGCAGGCTCAAGTGCTGTCAACAGCAGATCTCTTGGTTTTGCAGAGGCAAACCTCTGAGCCTACACAGATATCTACTCTCATATTTATAATTTCTTCATCTTCTCCGAAAGAATTTACAGAGATACGTGAATGTGGAGATGTCTTGGCTCAATTCTCTCAAAGCATAGAAAGAAAAGTAGGTGTGTGCCGTGAGGTGTGACCTGCCAGCAGCTGGCTTTTCCACAGTAAATATTTCCCATAGTGCTTCAGAAACATGTTTGATACCCACCACACCTCTCTTGGGCAGCTTCCAGGGTCTTGGCATTGAGCTGTCTTAACCTGCACTCTGCAGGTGTGCAGACACAGAATATCTTAGCTACTCATCTCCCAGATTTTTCTCTTGTTTCTCAAGAAAACAAAAGAGAAGGAAAAAACCCAACAAGTTAAATGCAGGAGTTGTATGCCTATATGTCTGCAGACCTCCCTGCAAAAATTAGTGTATGAGTTATACTGTATTAATTACAAACAGTTTTGTCCGACCACCCTTCTTTTTCTTTCTCTGTGTGTAACTTTCCTGGGAGATTTAGGTTAATGTCTCACAAAGCTACTGGTTTTAATACTGAGTTAAATTCATCAGTGTGTCAGGGAAATCAGCTGTTTAATCAAATTAATGCAATTTGCTGTCTTTTACTATATTACCCTCTCTCAAGCCCATGGTACTACCAAATGCACAGTGAATTACCTTTGCTAACAACTTGCTGTACAGCTTTTGCATTTCGGTGGGTCTTCTGGTGGCATCAATGAAAGGGAATTAGTGAGGAGTCCCTGCTTGTATCTTGAGAACAATCTGGGGTGGCATTTGTACGTGGGTTGGTCAGCAGGAAAAGCTTTTGCACTAACTCCCTGCATCTCTTTTCCCTAGAGCCCACAACGGCTGATATATGACCCCCAGTCCCAGCTCAGACATGTTTGGATCTTCATGACTGCAACGCAGGGTTTCAGGTCACGTTTTGTTTACATATTGCTTTTTTGTACAGGTTCCTTGGTACCTCTTGACACTGAAGCAGACAGGACTGTGATTGCTTTCTGGAGGGAAGGAAAGCTGCCTGCTTGCACTGCTGGTTAGAAACAATTCCAAACACAGCTGCTGTCCAGTTAGCCAAAAAGAGCAAGAAAATCCTGAGGGCTACAAAACATGAACTCATTAATGCTGTGGGTTATTTTTAACATAAAAGTAGTTAATCTCTGTACTTTTTCGATATTATGTGTTTATTGTATAGAATCATCCATGTTTCAGCAGCTCTGGAGAAAGGGCAGATCCAGGTTATGCAGAACAAATCTGTCTGCATTTTCCAGTTTGTTTAAAAGACTTTTTGTTAATCTGAAGTAACAAAAAGCCATCTAAATTTCTTACTGTGTTCACTCATGACATTTAGCAATCTATGTACTTCTGTGGCATTTCTGTCCTCCTTTGCTTTTTGTTTGTTTGGTTGATTAGTTTGAGGGGGGGTTGCCTTGTTTGGTTTGGGGGTTTGTTTGCTAGTTTTTTTTTACTTTCCCTTAGCCCATGGGGAAAGTTTTTTCCTTATAGGTATCAGTTTTACGTAACATTTTGTAGTTGAAAGTCAGAAGATTCCTCTTGGGTTTTGACACCCCCAAATTCAAATGGGGCATACTGCTGTCTGGCTCAGCAGGAGCTTCCTCAAGAGACTGCCTGAGAGTAACACTTTACCTAAAGTACCAAATGTGCCATGTGGTGTCTTACAGATGGTGGCTCCAGCTGTGATGGGAACTTTTAGTGTTGCCAGACATGTATACTCTTGGTCCTTGGGTCCTGTCTACATCTGCTGTGATCATCAGCACCAGGAACATGAACGTTATGCAAAACTTGAAAATCACAAGACCTTGAACTTTTCAATTCCGAATTAAGGGCAGGAGAAAAAGCATATAACTTGTGAGGGAAAGACTTGAGGAAGGAGTCCAGTGCTATCAGCAAATCAGAGCTAAAAGCAGACAGACATTAGGAGTAGTTTATGAAATCCTTCAAGAGATGTGGTGCTAGAGAGGAAACCAGAAAGTACTAGAACTGGTATAAGAAGATGGACATGAAATGGAGACAGGTAAACAGAATGAACATTAAAGTACTGGTTGAAACAGAATCTACCTTGACTTCATCAAACACTTTGGTCAACTACCTGGTCATTTAACTGCCCACCTAGTGGGAGAACAATGTTGTTACTCAAATCTTATCTGGTTTCACTGGAGACGAGTTGCTGAGCAACCAGTTAGACCAAGAGCAAGCTGAGGAATGTAAATGCCACCTCCCTGCAAAGAGGTTTGTCCTTCATCGCATCGCCATCAAGCATACTGCCTTCCCTTGTAAACACCAGTTGACACTTGCCTATCAGGGAACAAGAATGGAAATTCCATCACAACATAAGGGAAAAAAAGTCTTTCAAGCACTGGTTGCCCAGAGGAACTGAGGAATCTCCATCCTTGGGCATATTTACAACTTGACTGGAAAAGACACAGATAACGTGCTAAATCGGCCTGTTCTGACCAGGGGAATGAAGCAGGTGCTGTCCAGTTGTCCCTTTGTTCTACTGTCAGCAAGAAACTGCATAGTGACTCAGTAAAAAAGAGTGGACATTTTTAGGTACTTTTAATTTCTTAGTAATGTAGGCTGGGCTGCTGTATGTAAAACGAAAAAGAAAAAAAAACAACCAAAAATAACCCAGTGGTGAGGTGTTAAGATGCAGGCAGCTTGCATATGTGTAAATCCTCACACAGGGACACAGACCACAGGGACACAAGCAAGCATGGACATTAGCTGCTCTGCACAAAAGCTGTCCCACAGCAAATATGTAGGCAAAGAGAAGGGTGCTTGATGTTGAGGAAAGCCTTGCAAAGAGCATGAATTCCTGTTCTTGCCCAGTTTTGTTTCCATGGTGTTTGAATTGAGCCCCAGCAGTAAACTGAGCAAGAGCTCTGAATTAATGGAAGGTAATATAACCGTCATTGAGAGCTGGTTGCACAACTCATGTACATGCTAAACCCTTTCTTTCTGTACCTCCTTTCCAAGAAGTCCCAGAGGGACAAAATACATTCTCTCTCCTGAATGGGGAAAACTCCATCAGGTCATTTAATGGCAGACTTGGCAGTGCTGGGTTGATGGCTGGACTCCACCGTCTTAGAGGTCTTTTGCAACCTTAATGATTATGTGATTTAATCCAATATTTTCAGAAGCCCAGTAAAAGAAATCCTCAGAAGTGTGTAAGGTTTTCCTCCTTCAGATAACTATCCTAGGGGATGTAACGTCATCTCCAGTCACAGGGGAGAAGCATAGAAATCTTGACCTCAAGGGTACTTACTGCCATCTAGAAGAAAAATTTATTATGTTATGTTATGTTGTATTGAATTTAGTTATATTGAATGGTTTCAGTTCCAGGAAAGTTATACTTGATACCTATCAGAAATCAATCTTTCAGATATAAAAAGCTCTACTTTCACAAATTTCAGCTGTGTTACAGCTTTTTCTTGGCTATAAGTGAAGTCCTTGGACCATTAGGAGTTCCATCACATGTGCTTTGGGTCTAACACAGCAAAATGACACTGACCTCTCTCCCCACTAATTTGGCCATGCCCTCCCTGACCCAAGCACAGGAGAACTAGAGTCAACATCTCACTGTAACAGCAAGATTAGTGCCAAATCTCAAACTCTTTGGCAGTCCAAATCAAGAACTCCCCTGCCTGTACCTCTAAAGATTACATCACCCCTCTAGGTGCCCTTTCAGTGGGAGTTTCTGTTCATTTGCTGTGCCACTCTTTTCTGAGTCTTTTCCACAGCCACTTCTTCAAAGTATCATTTCCCATCTTAATATCGTGGCTTTCATTTTCTGTTTGTAGATATATGGAATCATGTTTACCTGTAATAAAGTAGTACATTATACGTTTACTTTTTGTTTACCAACTGATTACAACAGTGACCTATTTTCATTTCTGTTCCTCTGGTCTGTTGCCATATGCTGAGTTTATGTTTTCTTCTGTATCACAGATCAAAATGGAAAATAGCCAGGAGGCAATCCAGGTGGAGCTTCACTAGTTAACACCCCTGAACAATGAATGATACTAAACAATGATTATTTATCACTGAGACTACTTATTGAGTAAACCACTGGGTTTTGATCTATCTGATATATTGATATGCTACAACATCTCCACCAAAGGGCTGCACAAAACTACAGCCTCATGCCTCTAGTAATTCTATATGAAAATAACTCACCCTTCTGAGAAAGGTACCAGATTATCTCAGCAAAATCTGCTTTCTCTAAATCTATGTCATTTGGCACAAATAACATACTTCCTTTTATTTTGGTATTTATTAACATTTGGGCAGCACTGATTTCAGGCTATGGACATCTATCAGGCCCACAGCCAGAAGAATCCAGGCAATGTCTGGCTACAGGCCAGACAGAAATTCATTGCCTGAACTGCCCAGGTTGTTCTGTATACCTTTCAAAATACTGTTCCAGCGTAAACTTCTTTCCCATCCCCTGGAGATCCCCTGGACTTCCAGTTCTTCTTAAAGTGAGTTTTAGTGACAAAGCTCTTCTCTGCCAGCTCTCAGGAAGTTCTGAGGTGCTAGCAAGATACATTTTCTGATGTTAGGATGTCTGGTGTCACTGGCTGTTGTTCAGAGCCTTTTGATACAGCTGCTCTTCCGTTCACAGCCGTGACACCACTAGCTTTTTCCCACAAATGCAGAACTAGGGTATTCACTGAAATTCCCAAAATAGGTCCATTGCAAACCTTTGTTCAGTTTATGCTGTGCACAAAATCCCAGGCAAACCTGAGTCAAAATTGAGGCAGTCTTTACAAAGCATCTCAAAGTGTTTCCTAACTAGAGCGCAGTTGATGGTTGAAGCTTCTCCCCTGCCTAAGTCACTCGTGTCACTTCTGCCGTCCCCATACAGCAGCTAATACATTATTAAAACCCCATTCTCCATATCATTTTAGAGGAGCCTTTTCCTGAAATGCTTATTATCTGTGTTTCTGCTGCTTTCATCTACTACGTCGTCCTTGCACTTCTGTGGTGCTGCATGGCAGCCGCCCCTCCTCGTTGCGTTGCCGCCTGTCATCCCGTCCTTCCCGTGGAAATCCTGACATACCCTCCAGTATCGCCACTGCCTCAGTGTGGGAGCGCTGAGAGTGTTCCAGCGCTCGGAGGGGAGGCCCCTGGGAGCCGTGGGGATCCACGGGCGGCTATCGCCCGCTCCGAGCCCGCCGGTGCCAACCCAGCCCCGGCTCCCGGGGGAGAAACGGGGACGGGGCCGCCGGGGATTCGCTGCCGAGCGCAAGGAGCGCCGCGGGCGTCATCCTCCCGCGGAACCTTCCCTCTGCTCGCTAAAAACATAGGGGTTTTGTTGGTTTTTTTTCTTTTTCTTGTTTCTTTTCCCCTCACGTCTTCCCACGGGCGGGAGCGGCACGGCGGGCCGCGCTGCCGCAGTGCCGCCCAGCGGAGGAGCGGGGGCTGCCCTGCTCTCAGCGACCGGGGCCGGGGCGTTCAGCGGTGTGAGCTTCGTTCTTCTGGATGTGCTGGCTGAGCTCTCCCCCCGGGACGGAGCGAGCCCGTGGCTGCCCGGGAGCAGCCCTGCGGTGGGGACGGGGTGAGCGTGTGCTGGACCGAGCCCTGCCTTGCCTTCTGCTCCATGGCTTTCACCCCTGCAAATTTGTCATCTTTCCCTTGAATTATACATCCCTGTTCCGGGACAGTGATGTAAATTTAAGCAGTTCTTATTTTCTTCTCTGCTTCTTAGGTAAGGAACAATTTTCCTTTCTGTTTAGACCCTTGCATCACCCTTTTTTTTTTCCTTCCCTGTCTGGGCCAGCCCTAGAGACAGTCCGTGTCTGTGGGCGATGGTCCTCAGCTGAAATCTCTGTCCTGCTGGAGAATGTGACAGTGATCCACGTTGTTTTTAATTGGCTGAAGTCCCTTGTCACTCAAGTCAAACCATGACACAATGCAGCAACAGCAAATGATGCCTGAGAAGTCATTGTGAACCTGCCCATGGAAATGGCTTGTGAAGATCTGGAGAAGCATCTCTTCTTGTGGGATCTCTCCAAAGGACAAAACATCATTATGTCAGGCTACAGCTTGTTTTTATAGGTGCCAGTACACTAAATAAGGCCAGTTCGTTGGAGAAATGCATGTTTAGTCTAAGTTCTCTTCACTAAATGCCTATCTGAAATAAAGTATTTTTGATAGTACATGCAGTGTGTGAGCACACTCCACTCAGGACAAGGTGGAACCAGGATGTTGCCTGCCCGAGAATGCAAAGCTGCTGCTTGGCAAAGCACACAACCCCTGGCAATATGCCCGGAAAACTGAAGCACCCCACAAAAGAAATAAAACAAACAAATAAACAAACAAAAAAAAAAGCACACAGAAAAGAGCTCTCAAACAGGCTTCCTCACTTGAGCCAGAGGCAGGTTGTATGTTTGGGTTTTTTTATCTTGACATCCTCCTGTAGGCACCACCCAAGGATATAGAAGGCACCGCCCACTGACCCATCACCTCTTTGGCCACATCTCCTAGGATAGTCCACTCACAACCCTTGAATTCCCTTAATCTGCCCCCCCCCTTTTTTTCTTTTTTCCTGATAAAAGAGCATTTAGGATCAAGGTTTAGTCTTGAAATCTACCCTCAACTTCCCATTGCACCTGCTTTCTTTGGATAAGCTGGTCACCTCAAGAACCAGCAGCATCCTATTGCACCAGGCCATCCATTCCTGTCACTAGACTTCTTGAAATCACACTTCAGAGTTCTCCCCCTGCACTGCTCCAGTTCTCTTTGTTATCTACCCTGTGATATCAACATGGAAACGGCATTGTGGACTCCATCATGATGTATACTGCCAGTATGTGTGCAGCTCCTCATCTGAGTCCAGGCTGGATTTTGGCAGACAGGGCTAGGGAAGTACAAAGGGTGCACATGACTCATAGTGGGCCTCTTTACAGACAGAAACCCATCTCCAGCTCTGTGATCGTCTTGTATTTCTTCACCATCTTCAGCATAGGAGGATGGAAGCAAAGGGTGGATGCAGAAGAAGAGGTCGAAAGAACCTGTAAGATATCTGAGGCAAAATGAGGTAGCTGGAAACAGTTGCAATACAGAGATTAAAGGGGCTCTGACTTGAGTGTCCAGTTAAAGGACATCAGTGACTGGCAACAACAACCTGGAGATTAAAAAATGACAAGATGTTGAGAACTGGCTGATGACACTTGTTCTGACAGAATCAGAACAAGCCTACACTCAGTTAAGACTGTTTCAAACATAATTCAGTTAAAACAGTGACTTTTTTTAACCAAAATATTTTATGGTATGTGACTACCAACTTTTGATCTGATACTAGAAGTCCTAAAGACAAATTTACTGTGTCCCCATACTACATCTCCCTAAAATATCTACAGTTTTTTTCTTTGCATATTTCTCATCTGATTGGTGGCCTGGTCCTATTTAGGTTATACAATTCAAAATAGCCATTGCCTGAGGTGACTAGATTTTCAGGGAAGTGTTTCATGTAGGATGCATCGGCATCTGTTTCTTAGAGCTACAGTCTGTTTTGCACTGAGCTACATGATTGCACCAATTAGGATCATTCACAAGTGTAGTTATGGCACAATATTAGGCTACTTTTATGGAAGCAAAATCCAAAAATGAAGATTTAGAAATACTTGAAAAGTAAAAGGAAGAAAAAAGTATGAAGGCATTATTTTTTTTCTTTTCTCTTATAGCAGGAGAACTCTTGATGATTGACGCAAAATGATCGATCGATTAACCTTTATATTGCACTTTTCAATCTCCACTTTTAAAGTATTTTACACAAGCGTTCAGGTATCACTGGCAGGAAAACCAAGTCAAGCCCAGTGGAATTACTTGTTGTAGCTCTGCCAAAGAGGCAAAAGCTTATCTCTTAATTCACTGCGCAGGCTCTCACTGCTGCAATCTGTATTGTCCGTACTGAGATAGAAAGGGGAAAAAATGCTCTCTCTGGTCTTCGGACCCTAGTAAGGATCAAAGCATGTTAGTGCATTAATCAAATGGCATTGCATAAATCAAACACACCACTCTTATTTAAAAGTTATCTTTAGCATTTTTAAACCATAGAATAAATTTATATTTCACTGAGCCCTTAAAAATTATTCTTTATAATAGCTCATACTGAAGACTCTTGTTTATAAATTAAAAGAGACTTTTGCTCAAAGAGTTCTGCATGTTCTGATCAACTCGTGGAAATCTTAGTTACACTGGAGAAGGCTCCATTGGTTTTGTCGATGCGAACATTTTGTCAATGCCAACATCAGAAGCTACTGTAAGTCGTAGCTACAGGGTGTTCCTTCCTGGTATACACTTTCAGACCACCAAGGGGTTTTTACTTCAAATCCTTACACATGTTTTTTTTTGTTTGTTTGTTTTGTTTTGCTGGTTTTGTTTTGTTGGGGGTTTTGCCCTAGAAAAAAAATGCGTGCTCAGTGCTGTGTAAGTTAAAATACCATTAAACATTTTTTATATAATTTATTAAGGCAACACAATCCCTGACAAGTAAGGAACTGTGGATGTGTCAGAGAGTGCTGTTGTACCTTTTGAGTGGGCTGAAATTCATTGGTGTCCTGTCCATCCAGGTTACAGCACGATGTAGCTCGTTTCTCCAGGAGGACTTTGCAACATCATTGCAGTGTAACAAAGTAACTTTCAGCTCATATAAATGGGACAGAAAAGCTCTAACTAGAAAGCGTTTGTAACATTTCACAACGTCTAATGCATAATAATAGAACTCTAAAGTGTCAAGCTGGCTCAGAGAAGACGTTTCAGCCCCAGGACTTGGTCTCAGGTCCATTGTTGATACTAGCAAATGCTTTGAAGGTAGGGAAAGGAGTGCCTTATTGCTATAATTGCTGTCCTTTGGCTGAAATGCTCAAACAAATTGCATTTTCTTCTGCTGAGAGCTGTTTATCCCAACATAAATGTAGATACAAACAAACAGAGGATAGCTGGTGTTTTTAAAGCCTGAACATCTATCCTAGCTTCTCCAGTTTGGTTCTCAAACTACAGAGACCAAGCCTTTCCAGTTTGAAACTATCATTACTTCACCCCATTGGAAGCTACTTGGGATTTGTTTGGACTTTTTTAATGCCATTCCCATTCCCTTATTGAAAGACAGTGGGGGAAAAAGAGTCATCTACTCTGTGACTTGCCAGGAGGATGGCAAATAACTTTTAGACTATTGTGAATGGAGTCCCCACTGAAATCAGCAAACCTGAGCTACAACTGACAGATTAAGTAAGGATGGAGTTATACTCCAAGGGATTTTATTTGTGGGATGTCCGATACTCAAAGGAGTGAATTTGGGCAGGGGGGAATCCATCCTGCTGCTAAACACACTCTAATGGCAAGGACAGCCTATCTACCTATGCTAGGGGTTTTCAGTGTTTCAGGGTTATTTGTGTATTTGTATAAAATGTATGATTTAAAAATCACCTAACACACTAGCTCATAAAAGTCTATCTGTCTGATACAAAACAATCACAAAACAAGGACCTACACTACTTGTGTCAAATTTTCAAGGGACTCGGGTCATGCTGCTGCAACAGGGCTTTCTTCCACTTAAATCTGAAGACTTTCAGCGATGTTATTAGGGAAAGGCTTTAGAGCTCTCAGCACTGAAGACAATGTCAGGAAAAGCTTGTACACTGCCATAGCTCATAGCCTTCTGCTGCTGAAAGCTGTTTGGAGCTCCTGGCAGTCCCCTGATGACAGCAGCTGTCTAGTGACAGTAGTCACTTAGCAAAATCTAGTCCTCAGCATCCTTTCTTGGTACTGAGAAAATGCACAGCTGAACTTCCCTTGGTGTTTCTCTTCCCTCATTAATGTTCCCATACAGCTCTGAAACCACTACTGCTACATATCTTTTCAGTTTGTGTTTTCTTGCAAGGAAAAGATTATCTTTTCATTTATAAGCTGATTCTTTTCAACAGTAATAACATGATGAAAACTTTTACTGAAAAAGAACAAAGGGTTAATTTTTTTTCCTGTCTGGCCCCAAGTGACCCCCTGTTCCCACTGCTTTTGAAATTACTGGAGTTTTCTTAGCCTGAAAAATTACAGCTATAGGAAAAGTCATGCTTCACTGATCTATTTTAAAAAGGAACAGCAGAATTTTAAAAATAGAATCCTGACTGTGGCATCTCCAACCCAAGTATGTTGATGCAATTTCCAAAGCATTAAGAAATGTCTTAGGTCACATTTAAGTCAGGTCAGCCAAATCCAGGGATCAGTGAAAAAATGAGTTGTTCATCTGATCTGGAATGAGATCTTTCTTCCCATCATTCTTAGTTATAAAGATATCTTTTGTGTGGTTGAAGCTAAATTTAAGCCCAGCCTGACTGTATTTGTGTACTATCTATGCGTGTTTTATGCATCAGCAGCACACTGCATTACTAGTCTGCCCACACAATTAGGGGTTTATGATCTTTGAAGTCAGTTAATAAAAGGATTTATATATTTGTAGCAATAAAAGGCTGAGAAGTAATAGGAATAGGTGTTTCTTAGAGCTACGGTCTGATTCTCCTTTGGCTTGTATTGATTTGGCTCCATTGTCTTCAAGTGGACTTAGTCCTCACCCTGATTTGAACACCAGAAGAAGAGAAGAAAATCCATCCCTAAACGTATGCTTAGGGAGGTCTCCTTGTTTTCCTTTCAAACCACAGCCCTGCAGAGGGGAGAGCACTGAAAGAGAGAGCAGACTCTGCCATGGGTATTAAACTGTGTGGCGTGATTCTTCTGATGAATTCACAGCAGCTTCTTCAAGACTGCGACTGAGCCCGGCTCTGGTGAACAATGCCCGAAGGGGTGAGCCCGGCCCTGACATGCAGCTCCCAAGAGGGCCAGTCTGATGGGGGTCTCCAGCCTGTTTGCTGGTGATGCACCACCGAGCAGGCGGGAGGGAGGTCACGCCTGGATGCAGGAGTGAAAGTCACAATGAGAGAAGTGTGGATTGAATGAAGGAAACGGTAAGGTGAAAACATACTGCTTTAATATATGCATTACTATTTTGCAAAGAACTCTTACAGGCTGTTTCTTTCTCTATTAAAGCATTCAGCAACTGCAATAGGATTTAAAAGTATAATGAGTTGAACTTTAACAGATCTATAGTAGCAGTTAACTAGCAAAGGAAAGTCCATGTCTAGCTATTTCCTGCTGCTACAATGTTTTGATAACAATGGTACACAAAGGCTTGTTTTGTTTAGCATGCGCCATATTATTGCATTTCAGACAAAGTCTTGATTCTCTAAGTCCAAGACAAAGTCTCAATTCTCTCCATTTGAGGCAAAATCTCAGGATAAAAAATATGGACTTGGAATGTCTCAAACTACAGAGGAGTAAGGAATCAGATTAGCATCAATTTCTGCTTCTAGCTACAATGAAAACAAAGATAAAAGATATAATTTTTTAATTGGAGGGACAAATTTAGAAAAGATTTTGTACCTCATAACTTCTTGTCTTATTATGAAATCAGAAAAATGAAAATATTAATTCCCATTCTCTGCACACTTACTGTACTCCAGGCAGACCTGTTCTTACCGTGCTGAGATTTGTTTTCCTACAGCAGTGACTTTCCCTTCAAGAGCCCACAGGCATGGAGAGCAGCTTTGTTTACCACCCCCAGGTGCGAACCCTATTAACTAATGTTTATTTTTGTGTTTTCAACTTTCAGTAATGAGCTGGGTTAATGGATAGTGAAGATGGTCGTGGTGGTGAGAATGGAAAGGAAAATTCGGGAGCTGGTTATACATCTTTGAGTTTTGCAGGCTCAGAGGCAAAATGGCTATTAGTCATTTAGCCATACAAAAAAAGAAGTCCCAGCCTTTGGAGATGGTGAAGCTCCTACACTCGTTTGGTTTGGTTTGTTTTTTTTCAGGATGGTGGGAAACAAACCACAGCCAACGCTCCAACTTTTTACAAGTTACAAATGCTGTACAAAATTCTACTTTTGACACCGGAAAATGCTTTCTCCTGTTGTTCAGAGTTGACTCCAGATGCTGATGTACTTAGTACACAGTGCAAATAACCCAATTGGAATGAAAAAGCAAGGTAATTGAGTTTACATTCTTCTGTCAATATTCCTAAGGGACAGACTGTTTAGCCTGCCAAGTTTGCTCTGCTTATGCATGCAGAGTGTGAACTTAAACCGACTGGAGATTCCCACAGTAGATCCTCCCCCGTGAATAGGGGATTTCTGCTGCTGTGCTCTGGTAGAGGTGGTGTGATCACTTCTATCTTAACCATTCCTCCATGTCCCACAATATCAGGAGATGGGCTGAATATTTGGCAGGAAAAGAAGGAAAAAGTTGTGATAGAACTGAGTTTCGATGGATCTGATTTTCCCCAGACCCAAGTCCCATTTTCAAAGGACAAAACATCAACTTCTTCCTAAGCTTTTCTATGCTTCTCAGTATTATAATATCTGGGAGCTTCGCATACACATATTTCTTTATCTTTCTATTCTAGTGAAGTGAAGGACTGTCATCCCTATATGTGAAAAAGAACACAGGAATCAAAGCAAAAAGTTTCTTTTAACTTTGGAGGAGTAGTCTGGGACAATTTTGAGACAACTTTTAGAATGATAGAGTCATAGAATATCCTGAGTTGGAAGGGACCCTTGAGGATCATCAAGTCCAACTCTTGGTCCTGCACAGGACAATCCCAAGAATCCCAATTGCTTCTTGGACACAGACAGGTCATGCTGTGACCACTTCTCTGGGGAGCCTGTTCCAGTGACCAGCCACCTTCTGGGTGAAGAACCTTTTCCCAATATCCAGCCTAAAGCCTCCCTTGACACACCTTCAATGCCATTTCCTTGGATCCTGCCTCTGGTCACCAGAGATAAAAGATCAGCGCCTGCCCCTCAGCTTCCCCTTGTGAGGAAGCTGTAGACTGCTGTGGGGTCTCCTCTCAGGCTCTTATTTTTCAGGCCGAACAAGACAAATGACCTCAACTGCTCCTCATAAGGTTTCCCCTCAAGGCCCTTCACCATCTTTGTTGCCCTCCTTTGGACTCTCTCTAATAGCTTAATATCTTTGTTATATTGCAGCAGTGCCCAAAATTGCACACAATATCCAAGGTGATGCCATCCCAGTGCAGAGCAGACCTGGACAATCCCCTCCCTCGCTCGGCTGGCAATGCTTTGCCTGATGCCCCCCAGGACACAGTTAGCCCTCCTGGCTGCCAGGGCACTGCTGACTCATATTCAACCTGCCATCAACCAGGACCCCCAGGTCTCTTTTTGCAGTGCTGCTCTCCAGCCTCTTGTTCCCCCAGTTTTCAAATAACTTGACTTTTTAATCTTTAAATAGCTCTGTATTTAACTATCTGCTGCCTTTCTTTTAAGATAGTTCCATAGGGGATCTCCATGTAGCTAGACCATACAAACAGTAGCAATCTCCATCCCAAATATGAAAGCAAGTCAATACTTGTAGCACAGCAGACATACAAGATGTGTGAGAGAAGAAGCAACTATGGCCAACATTCAGGGCATGTAGGAAATATATGAAAGAAAAGCAGAAAAGATTGGAGAATCTGTAAAAAAAATGAACAAAGAATATTCGATCCTGTGGTCTGGGAGGAAACCAGGGAATGAGTCTCTGATGAAAACTGAAATTAAGAGCTTCTTTAGCTGAGCTCAGGGTGGCAGGAGCTGGTAAGGACAAAGGAACTGCCTCTTGATGTTTGGCTTCTTTTCCATCTTAGGAAACAGTCTTGAAACCAGCTCAAGAGAAAAGTTGGCTTCACCACAAATTTCTTCATGCAGTAGAAGCAAACCTCAGGACATTGGCTCCAATGCCATCTTAAGGCACAAGTGCACAGACAAAAGCATCTGGCTCCCAGTTGGAAAGGCAGGCCCTGGCAGCAGCTGCTGGTGTGCAGCAGGTTTGATGATAGGTGGACTGGATCCACGATGTGCACACTATGAAGATGGCATAGACAGGTGCAGCAAATCTCGTATGTCAAATTTAAAACTGGAGTGACTCAAAAAAATATAAGTATGGGGAGTCATGATGCTTTGTCAATGCAGGTCAGAGTTACCTTCATACGTGTGCCATGTCCAGGGCATCTTAGCTGGGCTCCCCTTCCTGAGCTCTCCTGCTTTTGTTGCCATCAAGTGTCTCACTGACGAATCTGGCCTGGCCAGTGGCAAGCTGTAGTTTCCCTCATGGTCCACTGTGAGAACCTGGAGTTTCAGGTGGTGGTGGTGTCTGTGATGAGTAAGAAACCTTACAGATATGCAGAAACTAGTCCGGATGAACCAGCACTCAAGCCATGTCACCAAGTGTAAGCAGAACTTGTTGGCCCAAGCCTCCTGGTCTCTTCTGCAAAGAAGACAGGCAAGACTGAAAACAACTCTGGGCAAGTGGGAGGGGGCCAGACACTCAGAGAAAACCTAGTTGGAGTGCCAACTGTTGAGTTCCTGAGACCTTCTGATCTCAGGCATCAACAGGCCTAGTCGCTGAGCCTCTTGCTTCTGTGCTTTCCCATAAATCAAGGACACTTGTGCTGGCACCATAAACCACAATTAGAGACCTCCCTCTTCAGATATCACTAAGGATCCTCTGTTCATATCTCAAAGTGGTGACATGGTGGTGGTAAGAAGAGAATCATCCCCAGCTATTCATAAGCATGCTGTGCAGTGGCATCTGGAAGTAAATGTCAGAGTGCCCTAGTCAGGGTGAGGTATGTGTATGAAGAATGGCAGACCATGCAGTGGCATCTCTCTGTGTGTAAGGGCCTTTGAGCGTGGTAACAGGGCTATGTGGCAAAGACAGCAGATTTCCAAGGGTCCTGGGTATGCTAGGTGAGGCTCGGTGTACCCTTCCTGGTGTGACAGCTGTTGCAGCTGTGGGATCTGGTGTTACTCCCATGCCTCAGGCAGCTATTGCCTCCGGTGAGAAACAGGGAAATGGGAGAGGCAAATGAGTGAGAAAGGGGTAAACAGTATTTTGCTCAAACTGCAGTGGGGAATGTCCTTGCTCAGCAGTTTTTCTCAGCTACCTCAGTGTCCCAGGGTAAGCTCCCTTCAGAAAAACAGAAACTGATCCAGCCCAACATCTTCTGTAAGAGAGAGCAAAGAGGAGACTAGGATGGGAGAGTCTTGGCAGGCTGTATTCCTCAGATTTTAATGCTCATCCTCAGTTCAGCCCAAGGGAATAATGGCATTTTCCTCACTTTGTACAGTGCAGGAGAAAAGCAACGGGGTTTTTGGCAATTCCTCTGAGGGTGGATATATATTCTCCCTAAACAAGGATTCTTCCTTCCTGGGAAAGCAAAGCCAGCAGTCCAAATTGGAGTTAAATAATCAAATATATTTGCATACAATACATAATGCATTATAATAATAAAATGAGTGCAATTTATGATTGGGTAAGTTATAATAATAAAATATGAACTATTTATGCAAACCAAAATTCTTAACCTCCCAGAGGCAAATATTCAGTGCACGGAGAAACCTTTTCAAGATGCACAGCAGAGGTGATAGCAAGCAGCAGCTCCACACTTTCTCCAGGAAGGTGTAAGAGGAGGAACAGGCCAGCAAACCTGGAAGCACATCAAGCAGTTTTCCTGGCTGTTAGCATGGGTTACTGCGCCCTGGCTATTATCCCCAGCTCCTGGCAGAGTTGCTGGTCACCCTGCCCCACTATGAAGGTTCTTGTTTCCAATTTCTGCTGTGCTTTGCCGCCTCAGTCACTGCTTCCCCCTCCCACATGAATTGATGCAGAGTAAGGAGAAGGGCAGCAGGCGAGAGGTGGACAAAGTAGAAGACAGCAAGGAGCCCTGTGGCCTACCTGCTTTCTTTTCCTTCTCTCTCCAAGCAGAAAGTTCCTGAGCATGAGCAAGCCAAAATGTAACTTGGCACCAGTGCCATAGATAAATGTTGATATTTTCCCCGGCAGTTAGAAATAAAATGTTTCCAAGTGTCCAAGGAGACTTTTCTCTTAGAGGATGGGCTCCCTGCTGTGTAGGTTTCTAACTGGTTGTGCTTCCTACTGGCTGTGCCTCCCCCAGAGAGTAGATGAGTGGGGTTTTCCTCCCTGTACTTGTGGCAGGGGAGCCCCAAGAGCTGCCCTGGTGCTGGGAGTAAAGCTGCTCCCTGGTATGAGCTTCCCAAGAGGTGCTGAACACAGGAACACGCGTGCATACGGGGAAGAGCAGGCACAGCAAGGTGTCTTTGCCTGATAAAGCCACTCCAAGCTCTGTTTTCATTATGGGGTATGCTTACAACAAAGAGCAGGCTAATGTGACGCACAGGAGTCAGAGAAGACAATTTGCAGACTTGCCTCTTCTGAATGAGGCAGAAAGAAAGAGAAAAGCCTTATGGCAAGTTGGAGCAGCCTGCGAAGTGTAGTAGGATAAATAACTCCTTGCAAACAGCAGTCCAAATAAAAACAGGATCAAAACCTGCTCTTCCCACTTCACAACTTGTCCTGCCTACCCAGGCTGAGCTCCAGCCTGATGCCAAGTTATCTTGCTTTGGAAGAAAATGCTTTTTGATCAACTGAGATTGCTGGACAGCAACTTTTGCAGATACACAGGCATTTCAGGAACCAGTAGCAATTATGGAATGACCATAATATGGCTGTTACTTCTCATCATCAAAACAGATGTGCAGACATTGAAGTGCACACTATTTTCAGATAATTGAATGTATTCCTAATGAAGATTCAGCTTTCATCCACTACAGTCCAGTAATTCTTCTGGTTTGACACCTTTACTTTTTTCTCAACATTATTTATCATTATTTGATGTTACATTTGTTTCCAAGAACTCTATCTAGGAATACTATAGCAAAGATACCAGAATTATCAGCCAAGAAAGTAATTAAAGTATACCATCCTGCATAATTTTTTTCTCTGTAATTTTACACAGAGACAAAACTGAATATATCATGGATTTCGGCAGTGGATGAACATTAGCTACAAATATTATTTCAGAAGAATATTGGGAGGAAGTTAGGATTATCACAGGAAAAGGACTTGACTTTTTTTTTAGTGGTGCCCATGGGAAATGCTGATCACCTACATGCTTCAGTAATCCAGCATATGTGTGACAGCTGTTGAGTAATTCCAGTTATTCCCTCTGCAGTTTAATCTTCTTCAGCCAAAAGCAGAATCCAAGTGTACATGTACAATTTTCACAGTTACAACTACAAAAATCAGATGCTTTAACATACATTTAGAAGGATCCTTCTCCATCTGGTGGAAAGGGGAAATATGAGAGAGAAAGGCCCCATATTATTGACCAACTGGACAACAATTACTTGGTTTCTCTGAGGTCAGTGCTCTCTCCACAAGCAGCAGATCTATGCAAATAGCAATTGGTGCAGTCAGAGTTTTCTTAATATCTGGGATGAAATCCTAGCTATCAAAGTGAGAAAATTTTCTGTCCTGCATGGAGAAGTGTTTCTTCTCTATATGTATGCTGCTCAACACTGGGATGATGAATATCAGGCTTGTTTAACAGAAGTTGAATTAGAAGAATCTTCTGTGTTTAGGAATACTTTATTCACCATGAGTCTTTTTGATGGGCTGTTGACTGACCTATTTGCTTCAGAAAGCAGTAAACAAAGTAGCCTGTCCATTTTTTGGCTCATATGTCTGGAGACGAGAAGTGACAAATGACATCTTGCAACTTGCAGTACTGGCAGGTTTGCAACCTTCTTGTAGACCTCCATGCAAAGACCATGAAATAGAGCTTTGAGTTGCTTTATGCAAGGACTTCACTGTGCTACGTGAGACTGTCTATAAGATACAACCTGACATTTCCAACAGTGGAAAGAGCTACACAAAATTACATGCTCCTCTAGAGTCTCAATTAATTTGAAGCCACAAAGTTAACCTTGGAGTCTTGTACTGACTCCACATACTGAAGCTATGGAGTTACGCTCCCTGTCTCTGCAACAACCCTACCAATAGCTTCTACTTGCAAGCAGAGAAGATTTTCATTTAAAATTACAGATTTCTCTCATTATTGCATGTTCAACTAAGACAAGTCTTTGCAGCTGTCGTAACTTTCATTCCACAACGAAACTGAGGAGATGTTTGTTAAGAATCAAACTCCAGTCCTTGGGACAATTAACATCTTGGCAAGTCTCCTGCACTGATATCTGGTGGACAGTCATCAGTACATCAAATTATGCATGCTTGCAATTTGATCTTGACCAACGCAATTTCCTTCCCTTCTTTAGAAATTCTTTCACTGCCTTTATGCCCAAGGGATAGATGGAAAAGATAGCTGTACACAAACTGCTTCAGCTCTGAAGCTAAGACTGAAAACATAATTCCACTTCTGTTTATACTGCTACTTCGCTCTACAAAAACTATCTTAACAATCTGTGAAGTTCAGCATTAAAAAAAAAACAAAACAAAAGAAGCCCCACAAAACCCCCACAATAAAATGTATTTCCATTTATCCAAACTGGCTCTTTTGTAGTTTATTATGTCACTTATATATGAGACAATGACTTATCTATGGCAGAAGGGCAAAATGACACACAGAGAGTTGTGATTTGGTAGAACTTGTATCATATTATTTAGCACTGTTTAAGCATTTAAGAAAGCAAATTTTCATTAGCTGACTGTGGAAATTATCTTAAATGCACAAGCAATATTAAGGGGCAGGAGAGTGCACGGACTGTTTGCCTCTGTCACAAGTTAGAGAGCACTTTAGAGTTCATACTATACAGGTCAGAGTAATCTTATTTAGTAAAAAAAAAGAAAACTTCTGAGGAAGCAAATAGAGCTTTATTGTCAATTAAAATATTCTGGTTTAGATTATTATTCACATTTGTATGGTATCTGTAGAAGTATTTATTAGGTATTTGTGTAATTTGACATCTTTTGGAAAGTTTAATGTCTATTACTTTCAGTAGACCTTTGGAAGTCAAAGTCATTCATCTCAGGGACAACATTTTTTCTGTGTTCTGTGAATTTCTGTGTGAGAGTCACTGAAACTGTTGGGAACTACCACTGCTTTTCTCTTGTTGGGTTTCTCCAGGAAAGGTCAGGGCAGCCTGCCAATATAGTAATTGGGCAACATCACCGTTTTAAAGACTGGAGGTCTCGCTGACACTGAAACGGCAATAGGAGATGAAGCATTAGGAGAAATAGTGCAGCAAAAGCAGAAAGAAATTTCTGGACTGGATTTAATAGAGATGAGGGTTAAGAAGGTTTACTAACGTAGAGGAAACAGAACTTGATTTCTACTATATGGTCTTCCAGCTCCAGGTTCTGGACCAAATAACTCCTATTTATGCCTGACATCATATCCTCACTCCAAAACTGATTAATTAAATACCTGCAATGACAGTTTGTGTTAGGCAAGAATCTGTGTTTCTCTATACATGTTGCAGGGTACGTACGTCTCTTCTCTAGCTTTTTTTCCTCCCTAGAAAACAAGCTGGGACACCCAATTCCCTATGGCCCAGTCAGTAAAGAGTATAATTTAAACTACAGCATCAGTTCCTGATATACTAGAAAATAGTAGATTTAAGACACTCTGGGCAATCTTTTTTTGTCCCTCCCCATGTGCATATGTTCTCGTACAAACCCTTCCACAACACAGTCATATTTTAGACTTTCCCACAGGATGCATGCCTCATTCTGTACAACACAGGATAATCACACCCAGTGGCAGAAATAAATTAGCGTAGCAATCTTAATCTGGTATTTCCTAATTTTCCTAATTTCCTTATCCTTCAGTGTTCAAGTGCACTAATCTAAACAATATTCTTTTAATGTAATTTTTTTAATGTTATCATTTAAATATATATGTATGCACATTTGTGTATCTCTCCATCTATCTGGATCTGTTAATATATTGGTAAACACAAAAGAAAAAGATAAAAGTTGTTTGTTTTTAATTCTTTCGGAACCGTTTGATCTCTCCTCGCTTGTTTTAGCAGCTGCCTGACTGTTTTTCCTCGTATGTAAACTTCAAAGTCAATCAGAGGTCAAAACTCTGGACAAAGACAGAATAACGAAACCAACGGTGACTGGCGTATGTGATGGGAAGAAGCAGAGTTGTAGAATACTGCGTGTTTCTGGACACAGCAGGGGGGAAATGATCTACCTCTTGGACATAACATTTCTTGATCTGAACACTTGATGTAGTTGTCGAGGCCTGTATAGTTGCCTGGAAATATATCTCACAGAGAAAGAAAAGGTACAGACATGTACAGAAGAACTTGACATTCTTTGGCTATTCTTGGTTCAAGCAATCTGGAAATAGCTTAATAGATTGCCGTAAAAATGCTGGAGAAAAACAACTGGTTTCTGTTGAATGCAGAGGGCTTCAAGGGTGGATATAGGTTTTCATTCCCAATTTGCTATTTCCTGCTTCTGGTCATAGGAAAATCAAAGGAAATGCAAGTCCTGGAGAGGCAGCTTCTGTAGCTGAGCAATGTGGAGCTGTAGGCATGTGCAGTCGTGGTACAGGATGTGTCTTCAGTTCACACTTATTTTTTTCCTTTGGGAGAACATCTGCCTTTCCCTCCTTCATTCATCTGAGGAATCAGGCCCCTGCTTGTGCAGAACCCGGCAGAGGGCCATGAGCAAGAGAGAGTTCCCTAGGCTGGGGACTGTAGCCTTGCAACTCACCTGGCACCTGGTAAAATAGCCTGCAGAAATTGGGAACACCTCAGTGATTCACACATCCTCAAAGCAGCTCCTGCCAGCAGAGCAGCTGGAGAGGCCCCAGCAGAGGCAGAGGTGGATTCCATCATATTTATATATATATATATATATATAAATATATATATATATGTGCGTGTGTGTGTATGTGAGTCCACACTGAGTCATTAAATCATAGAATGGTTTGGGTTGGAAGGGACCTTTAAGAGTCCTCAGATTTTGTGCAGATTATGGGAATTTCTTTAAATGACCTACAGAATAACTTGCTCTGAAAAAAATTAGTCTTTTCCAGTTTAACCAGTAGGGAAGATGGAAATGGAACCAGTGCCACCCTGTCTATGAAATGCATCGTGCCCAGTCTTCTTCATTTTCATAAGCTTTGGGCACCTTCTGCTTTCCCTACAGAAGGCTTCAAAATATGTGATGTGTACTGTATGGGCCAGAACCAGGCAAGCCAGAATGCATTCCAGGAGGTAGGAAACTCCTCAGCAGTGCAAATTCTGAGCAATATTATAGTGGGTTTGAGAATGCCAAAGCAAACCTGGCAATCTTTCTGCAGGATGCTGGTGGCAAAAAGATTAGTTACAATATAATTCAAATGATTTCCCTCAAATATATTAGCTTGTATTTGTTGCTTTTTCTATTTCCACATTAAAAAAAAAAAAAAAAAAGGCGCCCAGGTTAAAAGCCAGGCTGTGAATCCTAGAACTTCAAGCTTAGGGAAGCAGACAAACTTTTCCCAGATGCATGAATAGCAGGCAGAGGTGCAGCCCACCACTGGGTTGAAAAGAAGCTGTGACTGGGCTTCCTTGAGGCTTGTGGAATGGTAAATGAGTAAGAGAGTAACAGGAGGAAATGTTATGGACCTGGCTGCCTGGTGTGAGAGGCAGAGTACACCTTTCTCCTACTGTGGGCTGCCCTGTAAGGGCTAAGAAGAGCTTCAGCCTTGAAACTCCTCCTAATTTAATGACTATATTTAATATGTGGCTTACTATCCCTTTGTTAACATGACCAGAAACAAAATTCTTCTCTGTACGTTCTCACTCAGTGAGAAAAATGTATTTTTCTACATAGCTCAAGGCCATTGAACATCATCCTTTCCCTTAATTAGCTTCCTAGCAGATTTTGTTTGAGCTGAGAGTGTTAATTTTCAGGTTTGTTTCAATGAGTTCTGCAAGAATTAAAATTTTACTCACTCGTCATCATAAATCCACCTAATCTCTGCCATTAACAACAAAGTGAAGAAGCAAAAAAACCCAGCAAGAAGTCCGTGAGAGAAAAGCAAGAAAAAGCGTGAAGCGTCTCGGCAAAAAGCCATGTAGGAAAGGGATATAAGTGGCGTTAAGGGCAGCTAAAGGGATGCAGGGGAGAGCAGCTGGGAAACAAAGGCAGAAAGGCTGCTGGAGCAAAGTAGGCTGTGGGCGGCTCGGATGGGAGGAAGGGGAAGCGGGAGCAGAAGTGGGAGTGGGGAGATTATGTTTGGTCTTTAAGCAGAGGGTGAGGAGCTTGAAGTGAGGAGTTAAAAGACAGGAAGGAAGCCAGTGAAGGCAAATAAAGAGTGCAGGGCGATACAGTTTATGCAGTGAGAAAAAGATTACTTTAGCGGCAGGATTGGGCACCATGTGCTGGTGGGGACTGCATAATGTATAATCAGCTTGAGGCAGTGGTCGTGATTCTTCAGGAGACAACGTAGAAAAAAATACTGTGGCTTAATTTTAATCCTTTTTTAGTCCAGGGTCTCTCCATATAAAGGATAAGCATTGTGTTGCCCTGAGCACTAAATGGAGTGCGTTGTGTTTTGTGCATTGTCATTGATTCTAAATGCCTTTTGTGTGTCGGGGCTCTGAAAACAAAGGTCAAGTACTAGCAAATTCTGTTTTCTGTGAGAGATTTAATTAAATCCTAAGGACAACGGCAGAGTACTAGAAACAGCTATTGAATGTGAAAGATGGGTGAATTTGCATCACCATTTCTCTATATCAGTTTGCACATAGCTTTGTCATTTTTAAACTTTTTTTTTTTAATCTGCAGGAGAATAAACATTCAAACAAAGGAGAATAAATATTCAAAAAAGTCAAATCTTCCAAATGTTATTTTCTGCATGCAAGTTGTCCAATACACACTTGGAAAGAGATGCTAGGAAACTGAGGAAGCACATAGAGTAGGATGGAACAATTTCTGAATATAGATTTGGTCCTAGTAATTTAGTGAGTTTAAATTGTAGGGCTAGAAATGGACTGGGCTGCCTAAGATTTTTTTATCCTTTATGGACAATAGCAGCAAACCAGAGGGTTTCAGCAATTAATAGCACACTGCTAATCATAACTTCCTCATGAATTACTTGAGTAAATTGCTCAGGTAACTATGCTGTGGAAGGCTCTGGAGTCAGCAGGGAAAATATTTTTCACTTGTTCATTATAGAGACATTACTGTATTAGTATACTATGCTTTAGAGGGTTTGAATTTTGCCAGATCAACCTGGGTGTTTCTTATTGTTTTAATAACAAGAAATGAAATAACATAATAAGAAAAGCCAAGTTATAGAAACCGAATGCAGCTAATTTACTGGCAGACAGCAACCAAGAGATACCACATAGCTGCTCCACTTCAACACAAACTGATCCTTCAACTTAACAGGTGATAAGGAAGGAATTCTTGTTCAGCTGGTGATAAGGCCTCTGAAGCAAAGAGGATCATCTTATAAATCTAGCTGTGCTAGTGTATGAAGTTGGGAAAAGAGGATGAAGTCATATGTCTACGGGAGCAAGAAACCATCCAGTTTACTCACAGTTTTGGAACTATGTATGAGTAATGCAGCTCCTTCTCCCAGCATCAGGTTTGATGTACAGGAAAAGTCTCACAGAAGCCAGGTCTAAACCCAGACAAATCAGAACACGCCACAGGGGGGGAAAGTTAGGGGCCCAGAAGTGCAGAGCAGATCATGTTCCAGGTGTCCCGAGTCCCTGTGGGGGATTACCCTTCCAGAGCATTGCTACAGCTCTCTGCAGATGCAAGGGGGGTATGTATTTCATAGAAGGGTCATTACCATGGCAGCCAGACTGGCATGTAGGGCTTTGGAGGTCACAATAAACCCATTACATTTTACCTGGAAGCTAATCGACTGCCCCCGTGGGGCAGACCCATTAGCCCCTCTCTGATCCACTAAGGCATTCTGTCTAACAAATAAGCTGCTGTGCTGTTCCAGGGTGGTCTTTGCCCACACTTTCCACATGGCTCTGCACCTCTGTGCAGAGACATCTTGCAGACATCCCTGCCAGCAGACATGACTCATTTTGGGGAGTCTGTGTATGGGATTTTGCAATAGTCTGATCAGGACATGAAACAAAGACAAAATCAAGTGTGTGTTCAGAAGTACAAGCCACCCCGCCACGTTCACATTGATGCTATAAAGATGACTGCTGTGAAATGATCTGTCAGCTTCCCAGAGTGAGGTGGGGACATGAAAACCTCCACCCAGCTGAGCAGAATGGTGGCTAATAGCTAATTGCCTCCTCCACTGCACAAGAGACACATTTCTTTTCTCATTTTCCCATGGTGCAGCATTACCTTCAGTGCCCTGCAGACACTTCCCCCCAGACTCGGTCCAGTCTCAATAAGCCCAAATGAAAGGCTGGCTCATGTGGCTCATGTCAAACAGAAGGGGGGGCACTTCAAGTTGATACGATGCAGAGCGCACAGCCTTCTGGCAGGGAATGTTCTGGATGCAGGTTTGCAAAAGTGATTTAAGGATGGTTGCAGTTATTGCTGTCTGAGTGATAAGACTCTGATGTTTCAGTGCCTTTTAGAAGTAAGCCAAGAAATAGTAACAGCTAACCAAAAATAATCATATGGTCATCAAATAGTAGAAATTCTTGCCATATTTGCCCACAGTGCAGATAACTTCACTGACCACTGACCGTTATAACTGCATGATTTTATATCATTAGATGGATTCCTATATTCAAATTACTGAAACTACAAGTACAATATCTAAACTGTTACAGAGTACAGGTTTGTTTCAGTGAAAGAGTCTTATGTCTATCCAATCTGAAGTAGTTCCAAGCACACTCCTGTGGTGATTGTGCCATCATTTCCTACACATGTGAAGGTAGCAGAATTATGCTGCCTGCACCATTAAATGCCCACAGGAATTCAGACCATGTCTGCACCACACTCAGCAGATGTGAAGGTGCCATGCAGCTGTCTGAGGAACAGCTACAAGAAGCTGCAGCAACATGGGCTTTGGGGCCTCAGCAAGTAACACGATGGACAGTGGAGGCTGATTATGCCACTGTAGGTGTCTCAGCTGGCTGGCTAGAAAGTAGCTCAGGTAAGTCTGAAGGTGCAGGGTTGTATGTCCCTTTTCTGCAAGCATATTGACAGGGAAAGGGATAAACTTCAGCCAGCTGAATTATACCATTACAACTCTCCGCATGGTGTGGATGTGGTCTAAGTTGCTGTGGGCATTTTACAGCGTGGACAGTATAATGTTGCTACCTTCATAGGAATAGATGGCATGGCCACCTCAAAGGAGAGCTGGGAACTACATAAAATTAGGTAAACAAAACACATTTTCATTAAAATGAACTCAAACTCCACAATAATTTGAACGTAGTACTTGTAATTTCAAGGATCTGTTTAAAAGCACTTACTCTAGTTCTGAGTTATTCCAGTTTCACTAAAGTTTGGCACACAAAGAGGAGTGATTGCAAAGGTGTAATGATGTAAGTCTTTACAAATACTGCTTTGCATATGCATTTTCACAGCTATGTTTTTTTCCTTGTATGACACTCTTGAGGGACAACTCTGTTTGCCATGCTACCTTTTGTTTCTATGGTAAAGGTTCTAGAACATTTTCCGGGAGCAATTTTGCATGCATTCGTATGGCTACAGGCCATGAATGAGTCAATCACCTTGTACTTTTTTTAATCCAGTACTTTACAGAGCAGCCTCATCTATTCTTATGTTATAGACACAGCTTTGGACAATACTGGCATTCTCCAGTGCTGGTGAATGGTCTATGTTTGACTCCGCGGAGGAAGGAGACTGAGTTGGCTCAGTCGCTATTGAGAAGGTATTACTTTGCATCTACCACAGTTTTGAAATGGCCTGCTTCTGGTCTTTAGTTTGTCTCTTCGTCATATTATTTTTGCTCTCATCAAACCAAGGGTCTGTAAAATCATAGAATCATAGAATGGTTTTGGTTGGAAAAGACCTTTAAGATCATCAAATCCAACTGTCAACCAAGCACTGCCAAGTGCACCACTAAACCATGTCCCTAAGTGCCACATCTGCATGTCTTTTAAATACCTCCAAGGCTGGTGACTCAACCACCTCCCTGGCAGTCTGTTCCAATGTTTGACAACCGTTTTGGTGAAGAACCTTTACCGAGTATTCAATCTGAACCTTCCCTGATGTAACTTCAGGCCATTTGCTCTTGTCTTATCTCCCTTCTCCATTTCAAACCAGTTTAAGACAGTTCTGATGACTTGAAGTAACAATATTTACAATTAATAGTAATAATAGTAGTTCGTAGTAGTAGTACTACTACTAATAAAGTACAATAATGAGATACAACTGAAGTAAAATTGCCACCTTCTGAGTATCAGGAGCTGAATTACCCAACAGACTCGCATAGCATTTTACCACAGGAAGTAGAAAGTTTGGTGTCTTTTATCTTCAAGAGGGGAGAGAGAGAAAAATAAGAAGACTTGGACTCTAGACCTGAGAAAGAGCTTGCTCACAGTTTCATACATGCAATTTTCTGTCTATGATGACACCTATAAAACTTTCATTTCTGGGTTTTGGGTTGTTATGGCCAAATGAAGAAAGCATAATAAAAATCAAATATAAATCCTTCATGTTCTCTAAGGTTAGACTCTCTCAAACCTTATAGGTGTGTTGTAAGAGTAATACAGCTCTACAAACAAAACAACAGTAGCAGTGTTAATGTAAAATAACAGTTAACCGATTGCCTATTGGCATAGAAGAATTTGAAAATGTCCTGAGTATGAACAAAATCAGTAATTCAGTATCTGTGATGTAGTTATTAAAATTGACCAAAAATTACAAAGTTGACCCATTTATAATTCCTGCTGTTGCAATGAATTTGAATTCTTTTTTGGTAACTAAACATTTTTTTTTTAAATATCTGGAAGATAGTCATATGAAACAGATGGGTTTTTAAAAACTGTATATTTTGTGGCATTTGAGTGCCTTAAATTTAAGACAAGCCATGTAGAATCCCATGAAGCTTCATGGTATAAAAGTAGCTGTACATAACTGGTGTTGTGAAACTTTACACTCCGTCAAGAACAGCCACTTCTGCTGTTCTGCCCAGAAAAGGACCATATGAAGCCCCCTCTGTTTATAACAGCAAACTTATGAGATGTGTCATTTAGAAGATAATTGTCTGTTAAAGCCTGGAACTGTTAAATATTTCCCAGGCCCAAGATAAAAACCACAGCTTTTTATGGATTTGTCATACTCTTCAGCAGAGCAAAGCATTTACAGGGAGTGTAGATATTTAGGACAGCATACGTAAAACCAAAGCCAGAAGAATTAAAGCTAGTTTACTTTTAAACTCAGCCCAGAACTTTTGTCTTCAGAAGAACTATTTGAGCAATGACTGCAAAACTAATCAAACCACAGGAAATGTGGTATGTCAGGGAAGTAGGAGTAAGGTGGGGTGGGAGAAATTTGTTCTAGGAAGGAGATTTTAGGGTTATGAACTGGAGAAATAAGAAGAAAACTTCTTAATCTCATAGGTGAATCATAGGTAACAAGCCAGTAGCAGCGTAGAAAGCCAGATTCATGGTAGCTTATTCTGCAAAAAGGGTTAAAATTATGGAAATCACTCTACTTTTAATTGAAATATATATTTATCTATATTTCCATTTATATAATGGAAACATATAGACACAAAATATATATTATTTATGTGTATATCCTGATCATCAGGAAATGAATTTTTAGCTCTTACTTTAATACACTCCTACCTTTCTGAAACCTTCATTTTTTCAGGCTCTTTTTTTTCCATGCTTTTTCTTTGACTAAGAGTTGAGTTTGTTTGGCTTTTTTGAGGATTTCAAACAAGAAGTACTTGGGCCATTTTTAAGCTCTGGGATAGTGAAAATAAAAAGCTTTTTCCCAGGGTAAAAGAAGAATTTCTGGCATCTTGACATTTTCTGTACCCACCAAGTGGCTTTAATGGGAAAATAGTATTTGCCACGGAAATGGTCCTTACTGAGGTATGAAGCTTTCAGCATTCCAGTGGAATTTTGTGCTGTTTTGATTGTAAATCACTTTGTGAGCTTTTGCCATATGTTGGTTACAGGCTTTTTTCTGCACTTTTAAAGCACAAAAGCAGAGGGAGCCTGTGCTGTACATGCACTTGTGGTTGATGTTGGCCTGAGCCATATGGTGACCAGATATGTGGATTGCTATCTATCACTAGACTCGCATCTCCCCTTCTTTCCAGATACAGCAGAAGGTACTTTGGGATGTGCCTATGCTGTTTATACATTATAGATATTATTTTATATATACTATTGTTATACATTATATATATATATATATATACTTATACAACTGTGCCCTTGTCTGCTTGCACCAGACACATCTGTGTTTGCCCTGGAACAGACAATGCCACCTAGTTTACTTCCTCCCTTGCAACAGTTTGTTTTCAGACTGGATTCTCTCCATCAAACTGAGCCCTTGCAAAAGTTCCAAAAGGTGATTTTCTCCCTTGCTATTTTTAGCTTGTTCAAGAAAACGCAACAAAGATTCACATGCTCCATTTCTTACTCATTACTCACCACTCACAGGCAGCAGCAGCAGTTTCTCCTGAGGTTCCCAGCACTGGATGCAAAAAGAAGTACTATGATGCATGAAAATGCACTGTAATAGGGAAAAACAGCAATTGCCCTTTGTTGGGAAGCTGAGAGACATTGGAATAGGTAAGACCATATGCCTGGAGCCTCATATCTTTATTAAAGCTAGTGACATGCAGGAAAACCATATTTATGTATCTACAGGTATATGCTACACTGATACAACATCAAACATATGCTTGTCAACAGATGTTTGAAAGATACTACTTTTGTTGAGTCTATCCATGTGAAATTCTCTTTTGATCTATTATATCCAAAATTGTCTTCTTGTGGTAGCAATTCATATTGCCTAGGTCATTTCTATTCTATTTCTGTTATAGTTCCTATGTTTTTGCCTCATCAAGAACCAAGATGCCTTTTCTCAGCATACTAAATTATCTGACTAATATCTGTCACATTTCTTTGTTTTCTTTCTCCAATTAATAGAGCATTTTAATGTGTTCACTACTCAGAGCACCTTGCACCTCGAGCTTACTGTCTGCGATTCCTTGAGGAGCCTTTTCAGTGCATAGTTAAGCCCCCGAGGGAGGTGAGGGGCTGCACTGCAGTCGTCACTGTGACTGCAGCTTTAAATCATCTACTTTACAGCCACCAGTATTCACCACCTAGAGAAGCCTTTGGTTTTCAGATTTGGCACGCATACTGAGGTCAATGCTAGTGTGACTTTATTATTACCTAAAGTTGTTTCAGATATGTCTGACTGAGTATCCGTCACACCTTGCCTGAAGCAGGGATCTCCTGCAAATGGCCTGTTGCATAGATGAGCTTTAGCAATGGAAAGTATTTTGCCCAAGGACTGGATTTGTTGACCATGGTTTTAATCTCAGAACTTTGAGGCACAGTGGCCTGTGCCATTAACTGTCTGCAGGACTAGAGCTGAGGCTAAACCGAGCCAGTTTTGTATGGTAATGAAGAAGAGAGGGTGATGAACCAAAGGCAGGCTTAACAAAATGTGATTTAACTGCTGTAGGTTTCATGCTGACTAATTCGGAAGCTGAATGTGAGGGGAGATCATGCATTACTAACTTGGCCTAATATGGTGAACAGGATACAGTCTCATTTCTGTCTTGTGCAACTCTTCTGAAGTCAGTAGTTACTTCAGGAACTCGGGTTTCCTAGCCTTTTCTCTCACTCTGAGAGCATACGCCTTTTAAAGATGCACACCCAAAAAATCTAGATGGCCTTTGACTTTCTTACAAGCTCTTTCACTTATTTTTCCTTAGCTGTTTCAGAAGAGGATGGGAGTAACAGTACCTACTCAGAGAGAGCCAAGTCAATACTTTTTAAGTATTTGACTGTTCTTGTGTTCTTGTTGTTTGCTCATTTCCTGAAATGGGCACTACTGAAACCTCTTACAATGCATAGTTTTATTACTTTCATGTACCAGAATGTTATTTATACAAGAAACAGTATTATATGTACTTTTTATAAGTATGTTACTATGTTTTAGAGGAAACCAATGTAATAGTTCTACAGTTTACTGATTTTCTCTGTTCAGTAAGAAATTGCAGTCTCTTCCAAACAATCAGCTCTTAAGTCAGTGTCAGTTTGTATCACATGAAAAGCAAGAACATTTAAATATCTTATGAAATAGGCAAGACAACATGGATCTGTGGACTATGATTTTGGTTTTACTAAGGATTGTTGGTTTGCTTGTTTATTATGTATGGACATCAGCTTGTGCAGAGACACTTTCAAGAATTAGAGACTATATGCATTTGAAGACAGAAAAAATGATCTTTCAGGCTTGCATGCTTTATCAGCTCAATGTTATCGAGTCATGCATATGTTGAGTAATTTCTATTTTACTCAACAAAACCTAGCTTGATTCCAAAATATGTGACACAACAAATACAAGAAGAAGAAATTAACAGTTTTCAGTTTGTTATCAGGAAGATAAAACAAAACAAAATCATTGTGTTCAATGCACTGGTTGGTTATGTAGGATGGAACTTCCTACGATTTCTAAGTGGCCAATGCTAGAAATACACAAGTTCCTAGTCCTATAGATATAAATAGACTGACTGAAGTTCATGAAAATGGGCTTCAAGATCCAAGCATGTGAATGAGTGTTCTCTGGAGTAAAAACTACTACATTACAATCTTGAGCTACAATGTGAACACTTTATCACACCAGACACTTAATATGTACCTGCTTTTAAAAATTAGAATCTATTTGCCTTTTTGCTCTTTGTAGCCCAAGTCTCCCTTTTTCGATTTGAAAGCAGTGTTCAGAGTTTCCTAGACAGCTGGGTGAAGTACCTCCCACACAAATTCTATTCTGTAAGAACTTGTAGTCTACCACAGTAGTAAGAAAAGCCCAGTCTGACAGATGTGTCTGAAACACACAGAGTTTGCACTCAGCTGAACACAAACATGACAGCTTCACTCACCACAAACACTGGTAGAGGTTCTCAGGTCTACTGGTCTAGAGGAAAGATCCTTCACTAGAAAATAAACATGTAAGGCTGGGCCTGTCCAATACCAAGCTTTGGTTCTCTGGGAATTCTCCAAGTTGCCAAGCCAATGGGATGGTGCATCTCTCCACTTACTGTGTTGAATCTGGGCCACTGTAAAAAAAGAAATGTAAAGATGCAAAGGGCAAGCGGGAGTAAAACCCATGTAGCTTTGTTTGCAGGGAGACCTGAAGAAGATGGAAGACATTTTGCATTTCCAAGAGTACCTACAAGTTTTCCCATAGATACTGGATAAAACACATAAGCAGCATCTGCTGATAAAAGGGATGATCTGCCCACTGAGTTGTAGATTCAGGCTTCCTTTTCTGTACTCTGTTACAGGCTCATGAATTTTGCATTCTTTCCAGCTAGGTGCCTCAAATCACCCTGCTGAGGCCTGGCATCATCCCTGTGTGTTTTAATGCCTAAACCAGTTGTCCAAGAGCACTGTGAAATAGGCTCTGTATCTCTAATGACGATTTTCATTTTGCTTAATATGAGGACTGCAAGAAGCATTTTCTTTGTATTTTAGAAATTATTTGCTGCATCACATATGAAATGATCCCAAGCCTACACCCTGTAGCTTGTGGAATACACAAGATGTTCTCTTTGGACTGTGGTTGCTGAAATGGAACATCTGCATTTCCAAGAGCAACCAAACCCTCTGAATCAAAGGGCTGTGGTAACAGCCAGCACAAAACGGGAGAGAGTGAAATGTTGTTGTAGCCTGTGTTTTTGCTTTAACCATACATACTTCTCAGTAGAAAACAAAAACAAAGATGCAGGCAGCTGTGGACAAGAAAAAGCAAACTGCAGAATGCCATTTCTTATTCACCCCCCTCCCCCCCGAATAAAACAAAATAGCAAGTACTGACATTCAAGATTGAATAGCTCAAATGCCCCAGCACTTGGCTATAGATTTGTTTCTCAACCATGACACTGAAAATAACTCATACTGCTAGTGATTCAGGTTTGCTATTGGCAACTGCTTAGTGGTCAGAGATTAATGACTTGACATTATCC
Source organism: Sclerurus mexicanus (assembly GCA_013396755.1). Classification (NCBI taxonomy): domain Eukaryota; kingdom Metazoa; phylum Chordata; class Aves; order Passeriformes; family Furnariidae; genus Sclerurus; species Sclerurus mexicanus. The sequence continues at coordinate 15,493 of VWZF01007018.1, read as the reverse complement.
ATGCAATTTTTAGTGATCTTCGTAAAAATGCCATTGCTATTTAGGGAACTGCAGTGGAAGTCAAAGAACTAAACCAGTACAGTATTATTTGAAATCTTTACTGGAGTCTCAAGCCTGTGCCAAGAGAGGTTCCGACTGGACATTAGGAGGAATGTCTTCACAGAAATGGTTAAACACTGGAATGCACTGCCCAGGGAGGTGGTGGAGTCATCCTTCATGGAGGTGTTTGAGAGAAGATTGGTCTGGTACTTGATGCCATGGTCTAGTTGGCACGGTGGTATTTGGTCAAAAGTTGGACTTGCTGATGCCAGAAGTATTTTCCAACCTAATTGATTCTGTGATTCTGTTTCCCTACTTGAACAAGAGGTCCCTGCTGCAAGTCTGAGGGCAAGGTTTGAATTGGAAACACCAAGACACACTGCGCAGGTTACACATTTAATGCTGGTACCGTGCACGTGGCTCCTGTCGTGACATAAGCTGGAATGCTCCGAACTTCTGGTGTCGGGGAAGGCGGCCCCTCCTTCCCAGGGCACGCAGGGTCGCAGCGTGGCTGTGGGTGGAAGGGACCTCTGAAGGTGCACTTCTCCGGTCCCTTTGCTCAAGCGGGACAGAGCCACACACCGGGTCAGGATGGAGAGGATCACCGTGGGTCACCCGGTACAACCTCCCTCCTCAAGCAGGGTCATCCCATCTCTCCGGGCGACCCTCGCTGCCACCTGTCACCTGTCGCCCATCACCTGTCACCTGTCACCCATCACCTGCCGCCCGTCACCCGCGGCGGTGGCTCCGCGGCGCACACTCGGCGGGCAGCACCCGCGGTGCCTGGCGGTGTTTAAGGAAAGGCCGGACGTGGCGCTAGGTGCCACGGGCTAGCCCACCCGGTGCCGGTCGGTCAGAGGTTGGCCTCGGGTGACCTCAGAGGTCTTTTCGGAGGAGGAGGGAGGAAGAAGGGAAGATGCTGCTGCCGGCGCCCCGCCGGTGAGGTGACTCGCCCGCCGCCCGCGGGGGCTCTCGCCCTTCTCGCCCCGTGCCCACGGGCGGACCGGCCCCACGGCGCTGAGACACGCCGACGACAGGATTCTCCTACGTTTTACTTTATTTTTTTTCCCTACCCGTTTCTGCCTGGTTGGTTGGTGCGCCTGCAAGCTTTGATTTTTCTTTCTTTTTATTTTTTTTTTATTATTTTTTCCCCTCCCCTCCCCTCCCGTCCTGCGCGGTGCCTTCCGGTGCAGCGGAACCTGGCACCGGCCCGGCGGCCGCGGGGCGAGCGGGTCCCAGGGCGGCCTCCCCGGCCCGGCCGGGAGCATGGGCGTGCTGAGGGGCCCGAGCGGAGGAGGGAGGGACAGCAAACCTGCTGCCGCGGAGCTGTGAGCATCCCGGCAGAGGCAGGCTGGGCCCCCGGCTGGCCGCGGGCTCCCCTTGGGATCTCTGCCCCCTCGGCGGGGCCTTGCCCCAGAGACTGCTGTGATTGAAGCGATCTCGCAGGAGGCGCTTCCTCAGCCTGCTGCAGGCTCTGTGGTTTCTCTTTTGTGCTCGCCTGTTCCTGTTTTCTTCCTTTTTCTTTTTTTTTTTTTTTTTTTAACGTTACTTTGCTCTGGAATAAGGGAAACTTTTTTATCTCCGGAAACATGTCGACGGGAGAAAGTTTCGAGTCCCGTTTTGAAAAAATCGACGTGACTTTGAAGGACCCCAAGTCCGAAGTGAACGTGGACTGCTTGCTGGTGAGTAGGGAGCGCCGGTGGGCGCCCGGCCCCGTCTCCCCGAATTCCTTACCCTGTGGGACCGAATCTCGCACTCGTGGCTGAGTCACCGCCCTGCTCAGCTCCGCGCTGCTGTTTTGTTTACTCAGCCGAGGGTGCGTGGATGTGTCTGTGTGCCGGGAGAGCGCAGAGCTCTCTGCTTGGCTCATGCCAAGCGCCCGCCCGCCCAGCCCTGCCTCGCACTTGTCACCTCTCGCTCCGTGCACCTTTCTGTGCCTCCCCGGCTGTCACCGGGGCGGTGCAGCCTTGCCACAAGGGCGGAATTCGTCAGCGCCACTCCTGTGTGTGAGCAGAAGCCTGTAAATAGCTTTGATAGCAATTCTCTCTCCAGCAACTTTTTTTTTTGAGACGGACGTCCTCTTTTGCGGTGGTTGAGCACTGCAGCGCGGAGTTCAGCCTGCGAATTAACGAGGTGTAAAACGCGATTAATGTGCCCTTACAGGTGGGCAGGGGTTTAAGGGCATTTTAAACTAGCGGTTGTGCTAGGCCTGGGATAGAGAGCTGCTCCCTTATTGTTTCCCTGCTTGATCATATCTAATGGTTCAATGGATCTCACCAGTGCTGTCAGGGTTATAATTGCAGCGTAAGAAGGCAAACTATCCAGTCAATATCATTTGCTAGCTGCTTGACAGAAGTGGATGATCTCTCAGTTCTGATTATAAAAAGGACCTCAGAAGAGTGTATCCAACCACTTTTTTTTTTTGATGTAGCTGATATGCCTAGAGATAACCCTTTAATAGTACCAATAGTAATTTGTACTTCTGTGCTGAAGTAGAGGATTTCTTTTCTTTATAGCAAGTGTTAAAAGTTCTTTAGTGTATTTTTTTCCCCCTGGCATTCTGTTGTTAGAGGGAGGAACAAATAAATTGAATTTGTTCCTAGTATGAACTCTGACATTTGGATTTGGAAGGGAAGGGAGGTGTGGGGGTGGAGATAGCTCTTAATAGTCATTCTTCATTTTTCTACTGCATGGTTCTTGGCAGAAAGTTCACTTGAGCGTAAGGTGGTGGAGAGATTAAAAGAATAATGCAAGAATCTGTATAAGTTCATGATACTGTGTGCTCTCTTTAGCTTATTACTGATTTGTGAGCTTCTGCAGTGTTGACAGATCAAGCCGACATACATAGATAAAGGAGAGCCTTGTGGATTTTGCTACCACAAAGGAATATAGCTCTGCATCTTCTAGTTAACTTGCTTCTTTTGATCTAGTTTACAAATCTGTCATCTCAGAACTGGAGCTAAAGAACAAGATCTCTGGTCCTTAGGGTATACTGTGTCAGTTTTGATAACTCAAGACTACTGTCTAGTCAGATGTTTTCACAGCAGCTTCTACTGATAGGTGTCAAGACTACAGAGTCTAGGGGTTTATGTTAATCGTGACTCAGTTTGCTAGTATCTGCTTAAATGGTGGCTGTTCTGTGGGGACCTTCCTACAGTAAAAGAAATTGCAGGTATCAGACATGTAGTCGGTAGTATCTTTAACTGTATTCCTTAATCTTATAATCAGTTTAAGGATTTGCCCCATTTCAGTTATCTTAATTGCGATTAGGAGCTAAGCTGTAGTCAGTTTGGGAATGAACTTGTTGGGATGCTTCCTGTCATGCTTGTCTGAAGTTTTAGAACATGTGCTTGCATCACAGATCCTAATGTCCTTTTAAAGTGACGATTTTTTAGAAAACTTCTTTTAAACTATTGCCAGTTAAAAAAAGAAAGTGCTGCTTCTAAGGAAATCAGTTGGTAGGCTAACTTTTTATGTGTTTGATCAATAAGTCAGTTTTTCTGCTGGCTGGACTTTCATTCTGCTTCACTTGTTCTTGGGCTCTTTTCTGTAGAATTTAAGTATCCTAACACTTTCTGAAGATCTTAATTATTTTACACCAGTTCTTAATGGGATGATTCACACTGCAAGCATCATTCTTGGCCCAAGGTACTACTTCTATATCAAATCTGTTATAATCTGTGTGGATATGCTTTTAAGGAAGAATTGCTTAGGTGCAGGTGTAATTGATCTGCACTTAAAATATCTTATAAAATGAACACCCCATTCTCCTCCCTGCAGCCTTCAGTTAAAGAGGGGAACTTGTCAGGCTTCAGACCTGGTACACTTAAAAAGAAAATAAACCCATGTTTTTTCTGATCAGACTATATAAAAAATTCTTTTAAGTAAAACTTTTTAAATTTAAAATCTTTTTTTTCTACCTTTGATTAAGGTTGTGAATTGATGTTACTTATAATTTTAACTTACACTTTTCCTGGGCAAAGGTGTTAGCTAACTGTGTGTATCTGAGTGGAAATATATGAATAACCTGTACACAGGCACTTCAAATTCAACATCTCATATTCTATATGTGTAGGTTTAAAATGTTGGGGTTCCTTTAGGTTCAGGAAACATAGGTGTTTTTGGCTGTAAGAACAAAAGCCTTAGCAATGCCTTTGTCTTCTTTTGGGATGGTTTTATCCTCTTTAATGTTACTTACTTCATTTTAATTCTGTTCTTGCTCTTCTTCCCCATCAGTTTGTACCCCTTGCAGATTAAAAGGCAGGCATGGAATAACCTTTAAATCAGTTTTGTAACCATTTTGGGTTTGTAAATTTCATAAGCTGTGTTCTGTATGCTAGAAAGATTCTAATTTTATATGTGTAGTAGTATGAGAATGCTAAGAAAAGAAGGTGGGGGGCGGGGGCTGATGCAAAGGAAGATGTGTTACTGTTTCAGGAAGGTGTGGGAGAAGAGTGCTGACAACAACAGAGCAGAGCAGGCGGAAAAGGCACACCGAGGACTTTATAACTTCAGTTGGCATGCTGCAGGAAGGAAATTCATAAAGCTGAGGTGCAGGAGAGGGATGTGTTTATTTTTCCTGTTTTCTGTTATGCAACTGTAATAAAACTCTAAAAATCAGTTGCCACTGTCAGTAACTAGATTTATTTGTTTCTTTGGGGCTTGGATGTACTTTCCCAGACTAGGCAATGCATACATAGGCTGTAATGTTTTTTGAGAAGGTCAAATCCTGAGTTATGTGGTAACACTCCATCCCCAGGCTGTTTGCTCACTGGCTCTCTGAAGAATATTACTTTATATAGGGTTCTTTAATACCTTATGAAAATGTTGAGAAAATAAGCCACGGGCTTGTTTCTGAGGAGTTTTATCTGGTTTTATCTGTTCTAGTCTCTATGGCTAAACTCTCCAGGTGGGACTTCTGACTCACCGCCACTGTGGGGTCCCCAGGCCAGGGTGAGGGGCAGTGTTCTCACTGTCCCTGCCAATCCCAGCCTGGGTCAGGGACTCCAGGACCTGTGCGGTGTTGTAGTTTTTCTGGGATGTTTGTGACTGACAGCTGTTCCGGGGCTTCCCCTTGCCCATTCCAGGAGCCTACCAGGAGGGATATGACACCACCTCACCTCTGTGAGGTTCAACCGCTTCCTGTCCCCCTGCACACAGACACAGGCACCCCTCACATGGTGGTTCTGACCCAACAGTCACTGATCTGGTGTGTAACATTCCACCCCATGGGGTCAGACCAACCATTAGGGCCAGGTTTAACTATCTCTCTTATCCTTGTAGTGGCAGCTGTAGGAGGACCTAGCTGACAGAAGAAGAAAAGGTACAGGAGAAAGAGGAAAGCATACAAGATAACACACAGAGGGCAGTTGTTAACATCAGTAATCGTAAATTAAGATTTCTATCAATATAGAAATTCTGCTCCGTGCAAGTCACTATCTCCCACCCTGTCAGTCTTAAGATTGCAAATGAGATGTAACTCAGTGTGGGATAAGAGTTCACAAACTCAGTCTGTCCACTGCACTATGTGGAACACTTCCTTCACTTTCATCCGTGGACAGCATCTGTCTTCAGTGAGGTGCAGCACTTCAAAAGGTTTTTGCTTACTTAATAATAACACATTAAGTATTAACCCAAACCAAAAGCCCATGTCCCAGACCACTGGCCCATCACCTTCATCCCTCCCACCAAGCAGATTTCAGGGGGAAACTCAGGTGGTATCCAGGGAAAGAGGTATTCAGTAATACGCAGTGATCTGGTTGCCACTGGGGAAAACTGTTCCGACGAACTCAATTGAACTTACCAAAACACTTCCATGGTTATTACCCAAAATCTTCACTTGTTTGCAACTGGAGGAAATTTTTCTGCTGTGACCAACAGTTTGTGTTATCCTTTTTCTCCCTTCCTCTAGGGGCCACCCACTCTGAGAAGGTAGGAAGGGATATACAAATACCTTATTCAGGGCTATTACACTTATTGTAACTACTAGAAAAGAAACACAATGTATGTATAAATGATGTGTCACAGCACCATGTAGTGCTTTTTCTTAAAATGTTTGGTACTAGGAGTCCTACAATCCAAAAAGATCTTATAGCACTGTGAAGGTTGCGTTAGAAATGTAGTCACACTCCAGGGTGTGCAGTGGTCAGATCCTGGTGAATCCCACAGGCATGCTGAGTAGGCCCAAAGGCAGTGTAGGCAACTAGCTATTAACTTTAGCTAAGTGTCTTACTAATGATATTAAGCAGTGGGAAGTAATATTCATTAAGCATAGCTCAACAACGATTTTGGAATAAATCCATGTTTTATTAAATCCTTGGGGTTTACAGGCTTCTAGTTTTTGGAAAGTGGGGAGTTAAGGGGTGTAATTACTGAATGGGTATGGGACATCTTAACCTGAGGTTCTCTATGCTTTTGATTGTAAAATAACTAGTAAATTTTCATGAAAATGTGCTTTGGTGCTTTTTCTGTTCTGCTAATAACTCACAAAGAGTGTTTTCCTTGTTTATGTAGACACTTGGGTAACTTGATTATTCAGGTACTTAGTGAATTACTTCAGTAGTTGATTTTTAAAACTTCAGACTTTTGATGGTCTTATTTTTCAAAGATATCAAATGTTTCACTTGTTGAGCAGTGTCTTCAAATTAACTGACAACAGCGAGCAATGCATATGACACACTTGTTTTATCTGCTCTCAAGAGGTTTCCATTTTTGTTGCACAAAAAATACATATCTGTCCAAATAACTGTTGAAAATTGCCTCCACTGAAACCACATTAACTCTGCTCTTAGAGTGATAGAATGCTAGAAAAATTTGGTATCTGAGAAGCTTCTTGTACACAGAAGAGCAGAACTTTATGAACACTTGCAGATTGTCAGCTTCAGAATGCTGTAAGTTGTCTGAGGATAGTTCAAAGTAAGGGAAAGCATCATGATGAAATCTCCTTGATCACATTTCTACCATTCTTTAGACCTAAGTGGAAGGTTCTGCACTTGGGTTGGGGCAGTCACCAGTATCAGGATGGACTGGGTGTTGAATGGTTTGAGAACAGCCCTGTGGAGAAGGACTTGGGGATTTTGTCTGAATGTCTGTCTCTTCTGACAGTGACCTTTTTGCCAGGATCCATTGGTCAGTTTTTTACTCTGAGGGTGGTGAGGCACTGGAACAGGTTGCCCAGAGAAGTTGCGGATGCCCCGTCCCTAGGAGTGTTCAAGGTTGAGTTGGATGGGGCTTTGAGCAATCTGGTGTAGTGAAGTGTCCCTGCCCATGGCAGGGGTATTAGAACTAGGTGATGTTTAAAGGTCCCTTCCAACCCAAACCTTCTGTGATGTTGTAGTTAGATCTAAAATAAGGCTTTTGGCTGACCTAGAAATATAACTCCATGTCTTCAAGTTGCCATATCCAAGCTTTGCATGCAAAAATATAATTGCTGGTTAATATTATTTGTTCATCACTAAGGATTATGGAATATAAAGGTTGATGTTAAATTAATAATAAACTATATAACTTGATATGTTAATCAGAGGGAAAGTGCAACTCCAAGTTGTCTTTGGAAGTACAGTAACTTGATGGGTTCTTGTTTCAGGTTGCATGTCTTAAGACTGTTTTAATATTATGTAAGCCTTTAGAAAGTTAACAGAAATGGTGAAACTGTCAAAATGTTAACTTATGTTTCATGGTGTATGGTAGGTTTTATGGAGAAATAACAGTTAATTTAGCCAGTTCTTCTGCTCGTAAAACTAGAGACTGTGTAGGAATGTAATTATTTATTTTTCCTATAAAAGTTTAATGAGGAATGATAATAGAAAGTTGATGTTAAGACACGTTTCAGCAAGAGGAATAAAACACCCAACCAAACTGTAAATGCTCTTGCAAAGTAAAAATATTTGTAAACATTGTCATTTTCCCTGGCAACTGCAGTATGGTTTTTTTTGTTGCTTGAGGGAAGGAAGAGGGAAACACCTGGAATTTGTTTGCTGGACAAATTGGAAATCAACCTGTTGGTCTGTAAATCTTTGAGGACAATGCTAGCTTCAGGAGCCACTCATTGAGAACTTAATAAATACTTAGAAGCCCTGTGAGCAGATCATGTTGGTAGTCTCACAGTTGCTTTAAGCAGAATTCCCTGGGACATACTTTAGTACTACATAAAAATAAAAAGCTTTTTTAGGTCTCTTACCAAAGAATACTCAGATGTTTGTCTTGATACAGGATGTTTATCTTGAATTTAAGAGGTCCCAAACCATGTAATTAAAACTTCTTTTTTTGGTGGATGTTGCTTGATATTGTTTATTGAAACTCCACTGTCATCAAGAAATTGCAAGAAATCAAGAAATTCTAAATGGAGGTACTGAAAAACTGAACTTCCTCTTTTGAGAGCAAAACTGGAGAATGGTTGAAAACTAATCTCTTTTCCTTAATTTGTCCAGTCATTCAAGCAGCAATAAAACCTGCTGGATGATGAGACAGTATTGGTAAAACTGCAGGCATTATGCAGACAACACCCAGTTAAAGTAAATGCAAATAATGCCATGTTTTAGCTTTCTCAGCAGTCTACTGAAATAAACACCTGAATTAACAGTGACTGAACAAGAGCTGAAACTTGATCGTTGTGAAGAGAAAAAGTGGTTTGGAGCTGCTCTTGTTCGTGGTGTTTTGCTTTGCTGAGGACAATTGGATCGTGTTGAAGTCTCTAGTCAGCAGAGTAGAGGTCTCTGTAGTCTGGTGAGCATTAGCAGGGCACAAGAATGCTGTGATGCATCTTTAGTTACAGCTGTCTAAAGACTGTCTAGACAGGCGCTAGTCAGGTTAGCTGCCCATGTTTCTAGGGGAGAACCAGCACAGGATCAGTACCAGCTTCTAGCTGGAGCACAGGGCAAAGTCTACTCTGATACTCAAAATCTTGTAAAGGATTGGCTTTGACTAACTGAAACGTTGCCACTCCCTGTCAATATTTATACAGTACAAACTGTCATGGGGACAGTGTCTAAGATCTCCCTATTAGTAGGTCCTAATTTAAATCTAACTACAGATTTCTTTATTTTAGCATCTTCTCTTAAAAATGAATGCATTTAAACATTTTCAATTTCTGTCATAGCGTTGAGAAATACATGAAAGTTTTTTTGGGTCTTTTTAAGTGCATGGTCTGAGATGATGCAAAGATCCAATGCTTGGACGCATCTGTAGAAAACACTGCATAAACTAAGGCTTTATTTTGGATTTTAGATTGGAATGACCTAAGTGTGTTTCCAGCCTGTGTGTGTCTGGGCTGCAGAGCTTATAACTGAATGGGAAACATAAGCAGAATACATGCTTGTTTTTTCTTACAGATCTTCATGGATTATAGTATTCACTTAAAAAACCCCTAAACTTGAATTCTAATAGTTATGCAAATATTGAGTAATTATGTCTTTGATATTTTTCTCTTAAAAGCTGCGTAGTATTCAGATAGTACTGCATTATATTCACATGTATTAAATTCCAAGGTATGAATACATTCAGAGGAAAACTTGATGTTAGATATCTACATGTAAAATGCTTTAATACAAGGTGACTTTTTTCCCATGTAGTTACTGACTACTGTGAAAATACTGTTTCTGTGGAGGCCGAGCTTCATTTTTAGCAAATAAATAATGGCCAAAAAAACCCCTGACAACACAAAACTAAATGTGTCATCTGGAATGTGCTTTTTGAAGAAGAGGAAGCTTGAAGCTTCTCTTGACATCTGGAGACTTCAGCTAGGAAATTTTTCCTTGTTTTGTGGTTGGAGAAGTTATGTTTTTCAGCAGATGATTAGTAGGGCTTGTATTATAGCCGTAATGGTAATTTCCTGTGGGAAAGTGTGAAGGAACAATGGTCAGGACACTCATACTGGCTACTGCTTGATGATTTGCTTCTTCTCTCTGAATTAGTTACTTTGGATGATAGTTTCGAAGTCTGCCTTTTTGCTGTTTAATACCATGTGCACAGTGAAAGTAGTATTTTGTGAAGTACAATTGATAGTTATTTCACAGAATGATTGAGTCTGGAAGGAACCTCTGGAGGTCCCTCATCTCCCTGCTCTGGTAGAGCTGCCTAGAGCAGCTTGCCTGGAATGGCTTTTGAGTATCTCAAAGGTGGTGAACTCCACAACATCTCTAAGCGACCTGTAATTTTCCTCTTCTCAGTAGTACACCTGCTTGGTTGATGCTTCACTTAATAAAAAATAAAATTCACCAATACTAAACAGAAAAGTCATCCGTACTCATTTGGCGTTTATTTGCAGAGTTTTCTTAAGTGTTTTGGCCTTCTTGGTGAGTAAAACCCTTGGTAGCCCAAATAATTTTCTAAAAGGCATCTGCCACAAAAGACCAGAGGAACTTTCTGTATGGAAGGAGTTGTAGGTTTGGAGACTTTAAGCATAAAGATTTCTGTCTGAGGGACCAGTTGCTTTGAATTGGTAAGCTCATGTTTATTTTCTGACTGCAGTTGGAACAGTAGATGTAGAATTTTTCTGTTGGAGGAAAAAAAAAATGGAGTGAATGCCCTGCTGTGATGTCCAGTTTGCACTCGGAGAGTGCCACTTCAGTTTTCCATGATTATGAAACTTTGGTAGCATTGTGTCATTTTCCTTCCGACAGGCAGTGAAGTAGGCTGGGTAGGACTTCCTTATTGACGCGGGAATGTTGAAGACTCTTTTATACTGATGAGACAAGAAGCTGTCTTTGGGAGATAGGTGAAGAGCTGAGACTGCCTGTGAAGTTTTCAGTCAGAGTCTTCAGAGGAGGCTCTTTAGCTTCAGACTTTCACTTCAGAGAAGCTGAAGTGTAAAGTGTCAGTATAACAAGCACCATCTTAGTGGAGTATGGATGAGGTGTCCAGCATGTTAATTCTACCGCTGACATCTGGGAGCTCATTTGACTACAAGTGTGAAGTGACTGTTAAGTACTTAGAAAGGGAGGAAACCTCTCCAGTCAAGATATAATAGAGTAGGAGTGGACGGTGAAGATTCCTCAGGGAGGAGTGAGGCTAAGGGTAGGACAAGGAGTTAGTGCTGGTTATACTTGCCTTGTGGTTTTTAGCAGATGCCAGGTTGTGTGGAATAATACCAGGCAGGACTTGAAACTGTAGCTGAAAATAGAGGTAATACTGATGCCTCACGCTTTTATCTTGTGCACTTCTGTCAGTGTTAGAGGTGGAATCATAGAATTTGCTCATGAGCCCTTCTTTGTTATAAAATCTGATTATACCAATGTATTATTATACTAATCTCTTCTTAGAAAGTAGCTTTGATTGTAGGCATGCAAAGAATCCTGTCAGTATTAAGCTGAGCGAATTTATTGTCCCCTTTCAAAGAGGAAAAGTGATTCTGCCACTTTAGTGACAGTCTGTTCATTGCTCTCATACTTCTGTGGGTAGCTGGCCTCCTTCAACTTAATTTACTACTAAGTTCATTGGCAATTAAACAAAAAACTGCCAGCATACCAATGATAGCATTTCAGTGGTCTTGTGACCATTCAAACCTAGTCTTACATGCTATGTATCTTCTTTTGTAGGAATACAAAGCAAAAATGGTGCCAGCCAAAAGGTTATTACTATTGTTAGGAATTGAAACTTTTGCTTTGCTAGTATTGGCAACAATTGTCATGACTTTTGAAACAGGGGCTATTGTTGCCAGTACTAGTGGAGCAAAGATGGTGTTGGAAATAAGAAAATGCCCATGAAGACCTGTGGAGTGAAAGCTGAACTATTGATGTGATTGTGTATTTTACTAGGTTACTTTTTGTTTGACAGGTGGGTTGGTTGTGGGGCTTTGTTTTGGTTTTTTTTTCTTTTTTTTTTCTTTGCAGTACTCTGAATTTATAATTGGAGATGTTATTAGGCTAGGCTTTCCTGTAGAGAATAAATCAATATGCTTCCTGAAAGAGCTTTTGTCTTCTGTCTTTTACTAAAATGCTTGTGGCTATTTTTAGCCTTTCTCATACCCCACAAACTGTTTTTTGTGCGTATGGTTTTCTGTTGTAGCGTGACCTTAAAACGTTGGAGATGGTTTTGCCTTCTAAAATCAGATGGTTGGAGGAATTGTCAGAGCTAGTCACATTGAGGCTCTGAATCAAGCTATGAAGACTCTTATTAGGAAGACCATATTCAAGGGAATTCTGGATTATTTGTCTAAAGAATAGAGTTGGGACACAAAGGAGGTCTTGTATCAAGTAACTTGCGCGCTCAGAGCTGTTCATTGATTCCACATGGCAGATTAGATTGGAGTAAGAGAAAGGACTAAAAGTCTCTCTTGCTTTAATTCTTGATGAGTGTAAGATCAGAGTATTCTATCCTTTTGTTTCTTTTCTGTCCTCAAACGCTTTCTGGCTTTCACAGAAAAGCTTTTGACCTTCTTAATATATATGTAACACTATTTTCATCAGTAGTTTGGACTTGAGAGGTAAGCATACGATGCCTTTTAGAGGTCAAATTGGGATGTTAATGAGGCTGGTGCTGCTGGAGCTGCTTTGGTTCAGGGACTGCAATGACTGTCAACAACTCCTGTGTGACTTCCTGCCTTCTGTAGAACTGATTTTGGCTGTCATCAGGGAAGATTCAGGATGGCTGCTTTGTCCTTGACCTTTTCTTTTGGTCAATCTGCCCTTTGAGTCCTGGCAAAGAAAGTAGTCAGATTAACTTAACCTTCATATAAAGAATAGTTTCTGTCATATAAATAATAGTTTCTATCATAGTTCATGGTAAGTTCATGGGGAAAAAAGGGTCTGGGAACCATGAATTCTAGGGGAAAGAAAAAAAGGATTTTTTTTAATACCCTTTTTTTCATTGCAGCTTTGACAAACTCATAGATATGGTCAGAAATAAAAGAAAAGATTGATTAAAACCATTTATTTTCAGGATGGGAGGTGTTTTCATAGTTTCTGATGCCTTGGGAATAGAAGCTTAGTTTTTCAATTTAGAATTCAACCAGAATAAGCAGCTGAAGATTTTCTTTCCTATCAGGCTGTCTTGTGAGAGGTTGTCTAACTGTACCAAAGCAGGACATCTTTTGCTTTCTATCTTTCTTGTGTGTTTCAACACCAGCAAACTTACCTTCCAGTGTTGTTGCATTACTGTTGTTTTGTGGGAGGAAATAAGAGTATTCAACAAAGGCATATTGTAGAAAGAAGTTGGTGAAATCATAAGCTTTCTTCTGACTGCTAATTCCTCTTACAGATGTTTACATTTAATTTAAAAAAAAAAAAGGCTTATGAAGTGATGGGCTACCAGGAGTGGGGAAAAAAAAAAGGGGGGATGAGTTTTTTAAGAATTACTTTCAAAAGTAATCTGGTGTTTTAAAAAAATATATTTTCTCAGAGGAGTTGAAATCAACATAACCTCTTTTGTAGCAGTGGAAAAAGACATACTCTTTCTAACAAGTAACTTACAACTTTGAACTAAAGCTTATGTTTAAGATTAGACAATTCCCTGTATATCTTGTTTGCCTTGGAATTGCATCATAATAAACAAATGGGTTTCAGATATCATGAAAGGCAGCTCATAGAAATGAGCTGGTTTATTTGTTAAGCTTCCTTTCTTCATCTAGAAGAAAGTGGAAGCAGTGTTAACTGTAAGAGCGCATGCTTAAGTTAGGCAAGATACCTGTGTCCTCATCGCTGCAAAACACAAGAATCACTTAATTTTTTAGTACAGAAGGGTGATGTTTGTTGTCAAGATCTTATGTTCTTCACTGTTCAGATACTTTTTATTTTACTTCTGCAGTAGAAGTGAAATAAGTAATCAAGTTCTAATATGGAGAGGAGCAACTGCTTGGGCAGTCGATAAAAGAAATTATTATGTCAGTAATACTAAACCTATTCACTCAGAGTCTCTCAGATTAATCCTTAAACTCGTGCAGTGGATATTTGCCTACCATACGTTACTTAATTCTTAACAGTTTGATAAAACAACTTTGAGATTGTGGAAAGTCAGTCATTCCACTTAAATACATCCTCTTGTTTGACTACCAATCACATCTCTCCTGAAAAGACAGAGAAGTTGAAGTCAAAATTGGTGTGCTGTATTATCCTCTTGCCTTCTGCATAGTAAATTAAATATCAACAAATAGGGACCATCAGTGCAGTGTCCTTGATACTGTGATACATCCTTCATGACTTTGGAATATTTGTAACTGCAGAACACAACAGATTTCACTTGCGAGGGGAGTGGTAGGGTACCAAAAAAAATGCTCTTTGTGGAAAAGGAAGTCTTGTCTGTCTGTAAGGTATATATACAGATGGGAGTTTTGGGAAAAAGAGTGAAATTAGGAAGATGATAATTAAGGATAATTTTGGTGTTGGAATTGTTTGTGTGGCCTATGGTGACTTAAGTCAGGGCTTCCTGATTTCTTTAGGCTTTTTGTGAGACTGTTCTGAATTTCTGTTTCCTGCATCTAAAATAAGGAAGTACTTTCCCCCACCCCCCACAATTTGTGGGTTTGATGGTATAGAGGCAAGCTACTTTTTGTACTCTTTTAAGGGGCAGGGAGATTTCAGTGGCAGTACCATGGGGTGTTTGAAAAGCAGTCCTCAAGCTACAAGGACACGTGTCAAACATCAATGGCAAAAAAAACTCCACAGGAAGACTTGAAGTCAAAAGGAAGGTATGATTCTGTTTAACATTGCATCTTCATTGGTATGTTACAAACTGCTAGTTTAGTATAAGCTTTCAGACTCTTAAGTTTTTTCACGGACTCAGAATACCCTGAGTTGGAAGGGGCCCACAAGGATCATAGATGTTCAACTCCTGGCATTACACATGACAAACTCCAAGAATCACGCTATATTCCTTAGAACATTGTGCAAATGCTTTGTGAACTCTGGCAGGCTTGGGGAGCCTGTTCCAGCGCCCAGCCACTCTGGGTGAAGAACCTTTTCCTTCATAATTCAAACTAAGTCTCCCCAGACACAGCTCCATGCCATTCCCACGAGTCCCACCACTGCTCACCACAGAGAAGAGATCAGCGCTTGCCTCTCCCCTTCCCCTCACAAGAATTTTGTAAACTCCGATGAGATCTCCCCTCAGTCTCCTCCAGGCTGAACAGACCAAGTGCCTTCAGTTGCTCCTTATATGGCTTCCTTCTAAACCCTTCACCATCTTTGTGGCTCTTCTTTAGATGCTTTCTAGTATCTTTGTATATTTCTTATATTGTGGTGCCCAAAACCGCACACAATATTCAAGGTGAGGCTGCCCCAGTGCAGAGCAGAGTGGGACAATCCCCTCCGTTGACCGGCTGGCGATGCTTTGCCTGATGCCCGCCAGGACATGGTTGGCCCTCCTGGCTGCTAGGGCACTGCTGATTGGTATTCAACTTGCCATCAACCAGGACCTCCAGGTCCCTTTCTGCAGTGCTACTCTCCAGCCTCTCATTCCCCTCTGTGTGTACATCCGGGGTTGCCCTGTCCCAGGTGGATAATCTGACACTTGTTTTTGTTAA